>JAPYZJ010005408.1:0-11626 GCA_030522765.1 Ophioninae sp. B BG-2022a
CCTCTTTGAAACGCCGTTTGGTAAATTGAGTTACGATCATTTTTCGCCGAGATATCGAATTTAATGTCAGAACAAAAAACATAGAAAAAGCCTGAACTTCGAAAAATGATGATCCCGGAATTCAGAAATCAGATGTATGAAGAGGTAACTGTTAGCTTTAGTTTCGTTTTTTGAACAAATTTTTACCATTTTTTTTTCGCCGAGAAATTCGATTTTTCGTTCGGATAGAAAAATTATTGGATGCCTAATACTTTTGGCCAACGCTGTATTTCCCAACCTAATACGATTTAATGAGACCCAAACGCGAAACTCGTTCATTTTTACACCGAGCCGAAAATTCCATAAATTCTACTTAATTAAAGACTTCAATTTGCCTGTTATCAGACCTGTTATCAAACACTGATATCATCAGTCATTCACGTAAAAAAAAATCACCCACGTCTGAATCCTCTGCCTAGTTGGTCTTTCACATTCGAGAGAAAAGATTCGTGTAAACGTCGAGCTTTTCTCATAACGCGTGTGTTGAAGGAAACTCGAAGGTTTCGGCGACCAGAATGAGGGCTGTGCAATTAATCACTCTCGGTTCTGCGAGTCTCAAACGGGAAGAACACGACACGGTCGTCCTCGGTTCACGCTCGTTTTCGCGTTTACCGCGAAAGCTCCTCTCCCGGTTGCTAACGAGTAAAACCGGAACTTGTTCAGTAATTTTCTCCAAAAGTTTCCCTAACTTTTCCACCAGTTGCAACTGGAGAGTACAATTCGTGGGACAAATGTTGATGTAACGTATGTGAGCCACATACATCGTGGGTACTTCATTCGGTCTCCTTGGAGAATTTAACGATCGCTGCCACAAAAATTCTCTTGGTAGACGGTAGAGAAAAAAAATCCAAGGTAAAATCCAAAAACCCAAAGAAAAATGTTCTTCGCAGTAACTGGCCAGACAGTAGAGAAACATCCCTAGAATTCATTATTGAACCCAAACAAACCCAAAGAAAAATGTTCTTGGCAGTAACTGGCCAGACAGTAAAGAAAAACATCCCTAGAATTTATTATTGAACCCAAACAAACCCAAAGAAAAATGTTCTTGGCAGTAACTGGCCAGACAGTGGGAAAGAAAATCCCTAGAATTCATGATTGAACCCTAACAAACCCAAAGAAAAATGTTCTTAGCCATAACTGGCCAGATAGTAGAGAAAAACATCCCTAGAATTTATTATTGAACCCAAACAAACCCAAAGAAAAATGTTCTTGGCAGTAACTGGCCAGACAGTGGGGAAAAAAATCCCTAGAATTCATTATTGAACCCTAACAAACCCAAAGAAAAATGTTCTTGGCCATAACTGGCTAGTCAGTAGAGAAAAACATCCCTAGAATTTATTATTGAACCCAAACAAACCCAAAAAAAAATGTTCTTGGCAGTAACTGGCCAGACAGTGGAGAAAAACATCCCTAGAATTCATTATTGAACCCAAACAAACCCAAAGAAAAATATTCTTGGCAGTAACTGGCCAGACAGAAGAGAAAAACATCCCTAGAATTCATGATTCCAAAAAAAAGGCCAAATTCGATACTTTTTCTTCAAACCACCGCCATTTTGTCAAATTAAAAAAAAAGCTTACACAACGCTATAAAGAATGACGTAAAAATTGTTCTCTCAAAATTGGAAATAGATATCTACAAAACTCTTTCTTTAAGAGTTGACTCCGTTTTGAAAAACACCATTCCGAGAAAAACGCGTTTGAAGATTGACTGGACAAATGTCCCGCTTCTCTTTTTATAAGAAACGCTGTAGCGACTACAATAATTTAAATTTCGATTTAAACATTAATTCGATTTAAACATTAAACGATAATGCAAGAAAAAAACGATTTTTTGAAAATTTCACAGCGAGACGATTCCTTATCAAAGAAAAAGTGTAGGGCATGGTGAGTTGGCAAAAAAAGAGAGAGGAGAGAGGATGAGAGTTCCTGATGGGTGAACGCAGCCGGTAATGACAAATGACTTCGTGCCTCGAGTGTACAACGTTGCCCTTGGGAAATTTCACCACTCTTTCCTCGGCAATAATCTCTAACCTCCACTCGACCACCTTCTCGTTCTTTACCAGGCCTCCAAGGGAACGCGACGCACCGGGCTTTGTACATACTCATGCGGGTTGTCTGAGCTCCTAACTTTTCGCGATACAGACCCTTTTCGACCTTTCCTTCAATTTCACCGCATCGTTATTTACTTCCGGAAGTATCACGATCTCCAGCAATCTTGGAGGTCTTTTTCCATCAGGACTCGACCAGTCCTGATCGAAATCGATAATCGAATAATCGATAACCCAAAATGGAGATTGGCAATGAAACTGACGACCGAGACATTAGCAGTTTCGAAAAATCGATTTTTTTGTGGCTTTTGGAATATTCGAAATATATTTAATATTCTTTTATGGATTTTGTAGTCAAGTGAAAATAATGTATTTTTACAGCTGTTTTTTCCAAGCCTCATGGTGCTGTATAATCTACAATTTGTTTGGGTCTGTTTGGGTTTGTTCAGGCCAGATATGAAGATCGATAAGACAAGAATAAAAATTTAATCGAAAAAATAAACAAAATCAATTTTATAGTGAAAATCTGAGTGCACAATTGTATCTTTGATTATTTCGATCGACTCTACTAAATAGATGAAATTGTTTGGATTTGTTTGGGTTTGTTTGGGTAAATCGAGAAAATCAAAAAAATCAATTTTACAGTGAAAATCTGAATGTACACTTGTATCTTTGATGATTTCGATCGACTCTACAAAATAGATAAAATTCGTTTCGACAATTACCCAAACAAACCCAAACAATTATTTCACAGCCTTGCAAATAGTCTAAACAATCTATATTATTTAATAAATTTGTTTCTAAAATAACTTTTAGTAAAAATTACAAACAAATAAAATGTTCCTCCTACATTTGAATCTTTCGACTGTTCCATGCACTTCAATTTTTCTCTTCATCTGATGCAAATTTTTAAAAATAAACAAAATTCATGAAAAATTATTGGACACAGTCTTTTATCCGGTGAAGCAAACTTGACCTTTTCTTTTTTTTTCTGCCCATGTTTATCTCCCCCTTGAAAAATGAATTCTTCGAAAAGTCCCGTTTCAATTGGGTCACGATCGACGATGAATTTTTGTTGGCTCGATATACATACATATTGAAAATTGTTGCGTTGGAGTTTGTGAATATTGCAAATGAACGCGTTCACCCGAGCAACATGGCTGAAGCGTCGCCAATTTTCAACTCATCTTTTATGGTTTCGGTGGTTTATTTCCTCGTTCTGGTGGGTTCTTCCTCTCGAGATTTCCTCACGTTTCCAATTGACGTTCAGCGAGTATGCATCTCTTGGGTCGGGAGACCGTTGCTTCTCACTCGGTTCGTCGGAAGTTTCGACGTGGTCTGCACCAACCGAGGCGACTGCACATCCGAATCCCGATATATCTTCGTTCACGATATATCTACATTAAGGGGGCGGAGAGTCGAGCGTGTTTTGAATATTTCATCGCAAAGTTCGACGGAGCAAAACGACGAACGCAAATACGAAGAGAGAGAGAAAGAGAGAGAGAAATATCGGAAGGTCCAAGAAACCTCGAGTTTCTAGACAGGACTCAATACTCTGACGCACGAAACGTCCCGAAACATTTTCAAACTCCACGCGAAGCTTTGTCGTGAAGAATAACTGTCTCCCGGATGTGACGAAGACGGATAGATAAGCGTGATTCAACCGAGAGATAAAAGAGCTCCGAGCTTTTATTACCCATTGGTATTTTCCTTTTGAAAAATTCCCTTTCCATCCCCGTTACTCGACTTATGGTTCTCGCAACAGGGAACAACTGGAAGTTTATGGCCGTTTGATAATTTCATTTTTTCTTGTACCGATTGAATTTCAATCCCTGTGTGAAAAGAGAGCTGAAATTGGGGTCGAATAGAAGCTGAAATCAAGAAAAAGTTGATCGGTAAGAGCTGAGATCGAATAGAACCCAAACAAACCCAAACAAGTTGAAGTTTATGGCAATTTGATAATTTTATTTTTTCTTGTTTTCCTGATTGAATTTCTGAATAGGAATGAGGAATTTAGGAATTTTTGAATGAAATAGATGCTGAAATCAAGAAAAAGTTTATCAATAAGAGCTGAAATCAAATAGAACCCAAACAAACCCAAACAAGTGGAAGTTTATATCCGTTTGATAAATTCATTTGTTTTTGTTTTCCCGATTGAATTTCGGAATAGGAATGAGGAATTTTGGAATTTTTGAATGAAATACGACCTGAAGTTAAATAGAAGCTGTTCGATAAGAGCTAAAATCAAATACAACCCAATCAAACCCAAACAAGTGGGAGTTTATGTCCGCTTGATAATTTCATGAATTCTTGTAATCCTGATGGAATTTCGATCCCTGTATAAAAAGAGAGCTAAAATAGGAATTAAATAGGAGATTAAATCAAATAGAAGCTAATCAATACTAGCTAAAATCAAATAGAAGCTTATCAATAAGAGCTGAAACCAAATAGAAGCTAATCAATACCAGCTCAAATAGAGATCGAGATAAAAAAACTCGAAAATGAATTTCACCACATAAAACTGTTTTTCCTGCGATGAAAAATACTTGTCGGTTAGATATCGCTGAAGGACGATCCAAAATTGAACAAAATTGGAACTGGACACCAGAAACAATTTTTGACAAGTTCAATATCGTTCGAGTACTTCCAAGTGATCACCAAGCGAGTTTCAAATTTTCGTATCCCACTGAACCCTGTTTATTCAAGGATTTAGCAAATTACACGTGTTGATTGCTAATATCAGGTCTGTCATTCCTAATAAATAAAAGATGGTAAAAAAAAAATTGGAATGGATGGAAAAGTACAAAAGTGATGGAAAGTATGTTGGTAGTTTGGGTTTGTTATCGGAGTGTCGTTATCATTGATGACGCAAAAGGTGCTGGCTTGACCTGTCTTTTGGAACAAGACGATTAGGTAGAAATCAAGCGAGATAAAACGTGCCAAGTTCGTACGTGACAGGCTTCATCATGCCGAGGGTTTGGCGTTTAGCGTCAAGAGACAGCGTCTTGACGCCAATCGACGGAAAACGTAAGGGAAAGATCGGAAACGTCGCCAACTTTTGGCTTTTAATTGAATCATTAAGACGAAATAGCCTCTAACCTCTTTCTACCGTTTTCTCGTCGATGAACTCTCGACCCTCTTCCTCCCATTTATTCAAGGTGCCCTCAACCCTCATCCCGAAATATACATAGCTCACCTAAGAATCATTGTGGACTCACTGGCTTCGTATATCTCGAGACTATCTTGAGATCGTTGAAGGCACGAAGCAAAATTGAAGAAACTCCTGTACCCAATACACTGACAAGCAAAAGGGCGTAATCGCTGTACGTTTTGAAATGGAAGCCATCGTTCGCTCGGCCCTTCCTTCAGACATGTTTAATCGGGCAACGTCTGGCTTTCCACTCCGGTCCTAACGAGCTTTTCTTAATTACCATCGGCCTAATGACCCCCATGGACTCACTCTTCTAGCCAAATAGAACAACCTAGCCTTCTGGAATACTATTTTCCAATCATCCAAAAAGACTATATTTTCTGGAACGGAAATTATGGATAAATATGAAAAATGTTAAATAATTATTGTTTCTTCGTAAATGTTCAGTAAAGACACTGTTCGATATTTTGTTAAATGTCGTATTTATTTTCGCTGCGAGTCAATTTCGATATTTTTGTATCTATTTTCACGAATGCTGACTCGGAGATGGATAGATATATATCGTAAGATCGAGCGATCCATACAATAGGGTTTGGTAATTATTTATTTAAGTTTTTTTTGCGAAATATTGATCTATTAAATTCTCAAATATTGATCTATTAAATTTTCAAATATTGATTTATCAAATTTCCAAATATTGGTCTATCCGAATTTCAAATATTGATCTATTAAATTCCCAAACATTGATCTATCAAAATTCCATATATTAACCTGTCAAATTTCCAAATATTGATCTATAACAATTCCCAAATATTGATCTATCAAATTTCTAAATATTGATGTATCAAATTTCCAAATATTGATGTATTAAATTTCCAAATATTGATGTATCAAAATTCCAAATATTGATCTACCAAAATTCCAAATATTAATCTATCAAATTCCCAAATATTGATCTATTAAATTTCCAAATATTGATCTATCAAAATTCCATATATTGACCTGTCAAATTTCCAAATATTGATCTACCAAATTTCCAAATGTTGATCAATCAAATTTCAAAATATTGTTCTATCAAATTTCCAAATATTGTTCTATCAAATTTCCAAATATTGATCTATCAAATTTCTAAATATTCATCTATCAAAATTCCAAATATTCATCTATCAAAATTCCAAATATTCATTTATCAAAATTCCAAATATTCATCTGTCAAATTTCCAAATATTCATCTATCACATTTCAAAATATAGATCGATCAAATTTCCAATTATCGATCTACCAAAATTCCAATAATCGATCTACCAAAATTCCAAACATCGATCTACCAAAATTCCAATCATCGATCTACCAAAATTCCAAACCTCGATCTACCAAAATTCCAAACACTAACCATTCAAAATTCCAACCCCCACTCTCCTCATTACCAGTACCATAGAAATCCTCGCGACTACCCAGGAGCCTCGCTCCCATTTAGAGAAAGAAAAGAAAGCGAGTTCAGCGAGCTGTTAGGAACCGATGCTTAAATACTAGAGAAGAGCGTACACATCGGGTAGCAGTCTGATGCAACGGAGGGTAAACACCCGACGAGTCAAAGGGAAAAGCGCCTTCGGCGTATATTTATTGCCTTAGTTTTCGTTGGAAAGGACAGCACGCGACTAGAACGGAAAGTACGCTAAGACAACGATGCAATATCTTACTGGGTTCCTCCTCCAAGTTTTCAGTTGAACCTTCCTCTCCCCCCTGTCCCCTTCGTCGCCTCCTTTCCCCTGACCCTCCTTCCATCCCAAGTCTTTCCATCTGCCTCATTCTTCCTCTTTACCAGCTTCCCAGTTTGGACTTCCGGTCCTCTCAGGCAGTCCAACGTCAACTATGGACATTCACCATCGGAGTTGCACGTAAACGACAAATTCGTTGCTCGTCCCTAGGTGGATTTACATGAACGTAAAGTTCGAAAAAATAACGGTAAAAAGTGGAAAATTATGGGTATAGGTAGCGTATGGAATTTTTAGGGTAAGTCCGGGAGAGATGGCCGTACGGAAGAAATGACTAATAAAAAAAAATACGACTGTTTCCTAACAGATGGCGTTTTATAAAAATGACTATATACTAACTCACGGCCAGCGACGAGACTGTGAGTAATTTGTTTGAGAAAAAAAAATCAAAATTTAAGAAAAATCCATTTGTTTTTTAGTACAGCTAGTAGGGGGAGATCCCGGACTTAGCCTACACGTTATGTTCGAGAGTACAAAAGAACAGGCTGGAGGCTTCCAGGCTGGATAAGCTGTTGGAGGGTCGAAGCTTGGTGATAAGAGGACGAAATGCGCTACTACGTAACTGCAAAGTAAAAAAATGGATGTAAACACGGTTACGAGGGTAAACCGAGTAACGACGTTTCACGAAGAATCTCGTGAGGATGAAATATTCTTGCCTTCCAGGTAGTTCTATCGTTCAATTTATTTTTGAACGTTTTCTCATTCGCAATGATGAGCTGAAACAATACGGATGCTTGATCCGAACACAATAAAGGTTTTAAACCCAAACAAACCTCAACAAACCCAAAGAAACCCAAACAAACAAACCCAAACAAACCCAACAAAGCTCTTTTTTTCTCAGAAAACTTTCCATGTTTCTCGAAACGGAAACTTTAGAGTTATCGAAGAGACAACCAAACCCAAACAAACCCAAAAAAAACGTCAAAAAAAAAATCTCTCAGTCGTGAAAAAGTTGTAAAAAAAATGATTGACCAGTTTTAACCATTCTGAGACGAAATTTCAGTCGGAAAGTTTGAAAGACACGGTTGTGAGAAAACCCAATCGATTTTCCACCCGAGTTGACTTAATATTCAAGGAAGACGAAGGAACTCGACAATTCGCGGTGCTGTAAATATAAAGCTGGGCGGAGGCGAGAGAGAAATGAGGAATTCTCTTTCGTTTGGGTATACAGGAATCCCAACCATAGATTTTCTTATACCGTCATAGGGAAACGTGTTCTTCGGGGTTTTCACGATTCCGGCTCGATCCGTTTAGGGGCAGGTCACGGCCAGTATTTCTTCGTGGCAGGTGCGAGAGTCTCGCGAGAAAACTCGAAAGCGTGCTAGACAGAGAGAGAAAGCTTTTATGCAGCACTGCAGGCGTTATAATAACCCCGACGCTTGGCCAACCCTTTTAATCTCAGAAGGAAGGTTGAAAATGGTGGAGGTCGGCCAGTAGAGAATCGCTTGAAAGCCACGGTTGGGAAAAGCCCCGACGGAAACGTTCTCGCTCCGGTCCTTGATTTACTACAAATTAGGAACGCCCAATTTGTCTACGTGTGTATAGGCACTTCCGGATGTGTACTTCCGGTACGAAAAGCTTTCCCACATTTGTATATCCACACATGAGAATGAGCGAATGGACTCTCTCGGCCTCTTCTCGCCTGTGAGAACCCCCAGAACGATCAAACTATGCAAACGGTCCTCACCCAACTACCGGATGTCCTAAAACACCTCGCATACTTCCTCAACTATCCCAATACCGTCCCTCTGCTATGAACAGTTGACGCGCCAACTTCTACTTTGACCCAAACAAACCCAAACAAACACAAACCCTCAAATTCTTTTGAATAGTTTATTACGAAGGTTTAATAGTTTATTATTTCGGGTATGATCGAAAAGCAACTTACTCATCGACAATCCAGTCAAATCGGTCGAAACGAAACGGTCTTTTTCACGTCAGGTGAAATTAACACTTTTCGGGTTTTTCAACAGCTTGGAACAAACTGAAAACCGAAACGTAATCTTCGTTTCAAGTTCGTACGTTTTTATGGAGTTTTAGATTAATTCGTTCTTCAAGTAACTTTCATTTGAAAAAACTTTTATTTGTAACTTTGATTTGAAAAAAAAAAATCAAAAATGACTTTTTCAAGGTTTTTGAGTACAAAAATTACTACTTTGCAAATTCCAATAGAAATTCTAATATTATTAAAATTTTTTTAGTTTCTCGTACCCCCAAAGTATTTTTTAAATTTTATTCTTTCAACCATTTCCTACGACAGATTGATCAAAATTTGACAGAACTATGAAAGGGACAACCCAAACAAACCCAAATATCGTTTACTCGTTATCAAAATGAAAAAACCATTTTTTCGATTTTTTTTACAACTTTGCTTTAGTTACTCGTTTAATTGGAGGACAATCAAAATGTTGGTTTAATATATATAGAATCGTCACTTCCGGTGTAGAAATGGAAGCGTTGAACCCTTTTCTTCATCAGGTTCGCATCCTCCAACGATAATGCGCCATTATGAAACTTTGACTTGGTATAAGCCTTTGTGTGAGACAAGGAATAATTTTCGACTTGACACGTAACCTTTCTCCGAGGAATCGCATCGCTAGGTATTATTTTAGCCCGTTTCGAGACTTAAGCCAGTTCCACGAGCGTTCGTGTGAAATTTTCCCTACATATGGAAAATACTCAACCAACGCAATTGTTAGTCTAAAATTACCATTTGAATATCACAATTCGGTGATTTGAATATCGTGAGAATTCAAGCGACTGCTGAGCTCGAGGAAATTGAAATGGACGAATAAAATGAATATTTAACGTTTTACATTAATGATTTTTTTCGCCTTTGGAGTTCCGTCTTTATTTACATGTCTGAATACTTGGAAAAGTTAGAGCCGATTTTTCAATCATTAGTTAACTTCTATCTAAGGAATAAATATAGCGGTTTGACATATTTTCTATACAAAAGTTATAAAAATGTAAAACATATTTTTTAGATAACAGTTATCTGGCGATTGAAAAATTGGCCCTTGAAGTAGTACGAATCGGCTATTTAACAGGATAGCTGTAATTTTTCGAATCTGAAAATAGAAAAATACAATACATCAAAGCATAATAATATTCATCGTGAGAAAATAATTATTCGAGAACGTGTTGGTAATAAACGTGTTCAATGATTATTATGAAAAATGAAGTACTAAAATAGCAATCAGCTTGACTCGAGTCGTCTTATCAACCGCCATTTCATAAACGCTGTTTCCGAAAAAAACAATAACGAACTTTGTTTGTTAAAAGCGAGTTTACGTGTGTGCTAATCGCAAACTATTAATATTTCCGTTCCAAAAATCTATCGATCCGCACAGATTTCCGAAATTTTGTGTTTTTGATGCATTGATTCAACGAATCAATAACTGTCGTATTTCCTCGTTAAAGTATGCTGAATTTTCGAGGACGTTGTTCCGAATTGCTCTATTACAGTAAACAAAAAAATCAATTTTATTTCTAATGAGGAAATACCTACTCGTACTACCCGAAAATTTCGTAACGTTTTTTTTTTCTTTTTTTCAACGATGTGACAATTTGTTTATGCAAACTGCAAATTTGCAGTATCTTGCAAATTCGTAATTCGAGTGTGATAATGCACTATCGAGGAAACGACAATAGTCTTCTCGAACGAGATGTAATTTTTTCAGGTTCATCGAGGCTACGTGATTCTCGAGGAAAGAATGGAGATCGTAGAGGAGAGAAATGAAAAAAGAGGCGTTACAGGATAACGTTGGAAGAGGGAATTAAACTTCAATATTTATTTGACGTATACTCTTGTCTTGTCGCCTTTGTAGTCCTTCTCTCGTTTCTTTTTTCAATCACGGAGTTTCACGGTCCGGCGAGCAACGAAGAGAGAGAAAAAGAGAGAAAAAGAGAGAGAGAGAGAGAGAGAGTATCTCATACTGGATGAGAAAAGTTCGACCTTCTTCGTCTTTCTTTCCGAAGAGAATGGATCCTTCCATTCGAGTATTCGAAAAAAAAGCTCTCCGCGCTTCGTTTGATGCCACCGTTCAAACCACCTTCCCTTTTTTCATTTCTAAGAGTATTTTATTTTTACACCTCGATTCTTCCTTACAGGAAAACTAACTGAAAACTTGTGTCGCCTCGATTCTTCGCGATAAAAAAGAAATTCAAAAAAAGAAAACAAAAAATAAATAACAGAGTAAAGCTCGGGAGAGAAAATCGATTTTGAAAATTCAACGAACCGTGAATCGCACTTTCAATAATATTGTAAACTCGATTATTATTATTATGGAAAAATTAATTTTAGACGATGAAATTTGGATCATCGACCTCACTTCACGACCCAAAAAATTATTTTTATCAATTTCATCTGGCAAAAATTAATTTTCAAATTGAAAGCATAAAATTCATGAAAATTTTGATTTTATTAAATTAATAAAAGTTTGATTTTTGACGTATTATTATTGATGAAAAAATCAAAATCTGATAAATGAATATGGAGGCTTCGATCGTTCCCATATTCAACCGGAAGTTCAGCCCAGAAGTGTGCAGTCGATAATATTGTAAATAATATTACAATATTATTGTACAATAATATTGTAAACTCGATTA
>JAPYZJ010005409.1:0-12334 GCA_030522765.1 Ophioninae sp. B BG-2022a
CAAAATTGCCACTTAATTACCTTTTGAATAAACGCAAGCTGAAAATGTGCAGACGGCCGACGATTGGGGGGGGGCCGACGTATGGCGTATTTACCCTATCCGTTGGGGAAAACGAATAAGAACAGAGACAGATTTAATGAGAATGAAATACGTAACGGAAATAATTATTTTTCGATTTCTCTTTTTTTTCACCAAAATCGTCAGTAAAATATCAATAATTATTCGAATCTTTACTATTGAATAATACTTATACTGAAATTCACATTTGATAAAAAATATTTCGCAAAATAATGGAACAGCAAAGGCAAAGCAATTTCATTGAATCGCAACGAGGCGAACTTCAAGTCCATTAAATGTAATAGCAGTCTAGGACTCGTCGCCCTCTTGCGCACAAACCATGTACTAATTTTTTATTTAAGCCGTGAAAAATTAAAAGCTTTTTCGATTTACAATTTTTAATTGTATATCAATGCTTTACAAGAGAGAGAGAGAGAGAGAGAGAGATTTGAAGAGAGAGAGATTTTTAAATGAGCATGAAATAAATAATACAATAAAATAATAACAAAAACAAAATAAGAAGATAAAATAAAATGATACAATAAAATAATAGTAAAATAAACAAAGTCAAATAAGAGAAAGAGAGAGAGAGCGAATTCAATTTCACAAAAATACACACACACGTACAGGGAACTGATCCGTTAGCCCGGCGCACGGCTCGGGCAATCACCGAAGTTAAGCAGCATCGAGAGAGGCTGATACTTGGTGCGGTGACCGTTTAGCCGTGCTCTGGCTGGCGCATCGACCAGTGAGCGGGAGGCCGTTACGAAGTGTGTACACCAAAGAATCAGGCAAATACAGGGCTGTCTATACCGGCACGGGTTTTCCAGTTTCCCCGTGTCCTCGGCGAATGCGGTATAGTGTAGCTAAGTCGGCTGTGGACGCACTATAGGTAGGTTAGCTCAGCGAAGTGCAGGTAGGGAATGACAGGAAAAAGATGAACCAATGAAAGGTTACGAAGGCACGGAGAATTTGGAACTCGAGGAGAAAAAAGAGAGGAGATATGTAACAAACCAGCAAGGGTGTACATGGAATAAAGGAAGCCCAACATAAAAAATCGCGGGTCAAATCGGAGCGGTGACGTGTCATACCCAGGTCGAATCGGCATGAAATGCCCCATATATATATACAGGGTACCCGGAAATTCGATCCGCCTCTAGAAAGGGTCGCTCTCCAAAGTTCATTTGAATGCCTTATATTGACGCGTATTCAAATCGCCCCTATGTGCAGAAATTTTTAGTAATTCAACAGGTGCAACTTTTAAATGATTCTGTTTTTCATAGTTTTCACTCCCGACATCGGTTTTGATTTAATTTTCAATCATATTCCATAAGGCATAGATGAACTGTATTTTTTTAGGTTGTATTAGGTGTACAGCAATGAATTATCATGAAACGAAAAATGCGCGAATATCCACAGTGAGAGGTTGTGTATTTTGTATATTTTGAAGCTTTCGATACTCTCGTAGGAAGTCAGGGAACCCGGAAATGCTCGTCACTGGCATTGAACCCATTCATTGAGAAGTAGTCGACTCCCTTATCACGAGACCGTTGTATCAGTGATAAAGCTTATCGAACGTAACTATTCTCCTCCTGCATTGCACGCATCGCACCCGTATGTATACGTGTATGTATCTACAGGGTGATCCTAAAAGCGACATCCGGAAGAATCCCAATGTCGCCTATAAATACCTAGTGTTTTATTTTATTATTAACCGTTTAACATTTACTTATTAGTTATGGATCGACAGTGATCGATCATTTATTCGTCGCCGACCTCTTCTCCATTTTTGACACAACTGAATATTTGTTAGTTTCCCGGAATCCTTGAATCCCAAAAATCTTAAGGTAACAATGGTGAATCGATTACGACGGTTATGAAATATGAGTAATCCAGAAGTTTCGTTTGGAAGTCACTCAATGGACCAGCCTGTATAACCGTGGACTGGCATGCATTGCGTCACACGCGAGTATCGATTGGCGATAAAAATTGGAAATAAGCCAGGAGTGATGCGAGAACGAGCGTGTCCAGGTGAAAGATAAGATTCCAACTATAGATAATGGAACGAAAGACACGCACGTAGACATTTCCTTCATGACGATAGCCAACCTATAATTAACGCAGATCCTCATGCTACATCGTTCCTATCTTCCACCGAGTCATAACAGATCGAGATATAGAGACTCTCTTTGCATCTCTCTAAACAAAGACAATGTTGTTTGGGTTAGCGTAGGTGTATTTGGTTAGATTTGCTTCGGGTGTTTCATAGAGTTTGATTGTGTTTGTTTGGGTTTCTTTAGACTTGCGTGGGTTTATTTGTACTTGTTTACATTTGTGGGGGTTTATTGGAACTTGAGTGGATTCCTCCGGGTTTGTTTTGGGGTTGTGTGAGTTTATTTGTGATTCTTTGGATTGTGGTTCTTTGGATTTGTGTGAGTTTGTTTGGATTCGGTTTATCTGTGTTTGGTTTGATTTGGTTGGGTTCGTTTGTGGTTGCTTTAGTTTGTTTTGGTTTTATTGTGTTTGTTTGGATTTGTACGTATCTATTTGGGTTTGCTTTCACTTTTTCATTTTTGTGTGCTTGTTTATCTTTGTTTGGATTTTCGGACGCTTGTTCGTCTTTCGTTTTTCTTTTAATTTTTGTGCGTTTGTTGTTGAAAACGGGAAGGAAACATGAAGATCATGTTCCTCTCTCTCTCTCTCTCTCTCTCTCTCTCTCGCCGTCCCTTTTCAATAGAAAAAATGCAACTGGAATCAATAATTTAAAGCCCGACATAGGGTGGATTGACGTCGAACGTGAATCGCCCGAGAGCACCGATGGAATTCGTCCTCCTTCCTCTCTTGCCCTGCCCACCAATGAGGGGAAGTCCAAGGGAAGTAAAGCGTACAATATAATTTCTCAAGCGTCTACGATTCGCAATCGTACACATAAACGCGCGTGTACGTATGTTCTCTTTCATGGCGGCATGTACTTATTACGTCATACACCGTCCCAAGGAGTAGGAAACTGCGGAAGTTGCCCAATGGCCAACAATAAAGACGGTTACACAGCAGAAAGAGTGGAAGGGAAGGAAAAGGAGAAAACTCGAACACAGTTTTATTGTGGTAAGCCTATAAAGTGTAAAATCGAATGCCATTTCCGACTAGAAATTTTGCTCCGGCAGTTGGATGACGGATCAACCAAGTTTCAAGATGCGGTCCAGAATTCCGTATATGTGTCGGCTTGATTGGTACCGGGTATGTACTCGTTCAGTGAATCCGGAGCACGAGTGTGAGAACGCAAATTGACCGGGTCTTGGTTATGTAACATTACAAAAGCCATCTTACGGGCGCATTATGAGCGACCTGATGTGGTCCTGACCAATGTTGCGTTGCTACATCGGTAGCGACAATTGCCGCTCGGTGGACGTCAGGCGCAGATTGAGCAGCCACTTCAAAATATATGTTTGATCTACACCGGACGTCCACCGGAGCAGGAGTTCCTAATTCCGTGTGTGGGCCGGCAATAATATTGTTCAGGGCAACGTTCGGTGGCGTGTTCACGCGCCCCTAACATGACTTTGGTAAGCTTACATAACCAAGACCTGATCAATATTTGCTTTCTCCCATCCGTGCTCCGGAATCGGCTGATCCGGAAGAGATCCAGTATATATCAGGCATACACTTTGCAGCCCATGCCTGGTCTGCGCTGGTCGTCTGCCAGATCTGTACAATCTCGAGTACATAAGCGTACACGATGTTCACCTAACCTATAAGTGCTCATTTTCATGACAGTTGCAGTTGCATGACAGAGTCTGTAATTGTACAAAATAAAAATTTATAACGCACAATTACAACGTGATTCATACTAAGAAATATACAATGTTTTACGGCAATAAATATAAGTGATATATGTCAAATTAACTCAAACCGTTCTCAATTATTAGGATAGCCGAGTAGTTATCGCAGTCAACTTTAGAATAATAGGTCGTAGGTTAAATTCCATCTTAGATGAACAATTTATTTAGTCAGGATAAGAATCAATTGAAGTTTCATCGGTTTCAGTAAGACTGTGATCCAAAAAAGACTGCAAACCAAATTGCCATTTTTTTCGCATCAATAAGTCTGTTATCATTTTATTTTCTTCCTAGTTATACCGACGGTAGACGGCAGAGTGACTGATCCAGCTCATTATTATAAATCTAGTCCAGGCGGGGTGACAAAGTGTTTCTCACGGGACGGGGCCATGATCAGGCTCCTAGAAGAGAGCTTTCATAATCAAGTCCGGCAAACCGCATTCGGACTTTATCTACACCGTAGGTAAAAGAGTAGTCAGAGCCAGAAGCAAAAGAGCACTTCACGCCCACAGACAGTTGATCTAGTTACCGGATCACTGCTGTATCACAGAATATGGATTCCGGATCCAGTCTTGTTCAGCCCCGTATCTCTATTTCTAGTCGGGTTGTGTGAGCGATCACAAGCGAATCCCGAGGCAGATTGTCAACCTCCGTGCGACTCGTAAAAACATTTCCTCTCTCGAGGCAAGATCGACGCTAGAGGGTTAGAGAGTACCTTGCCGATAGGTCAAAACCTCCGTCGAATCCTACCGGACCTCCTTTCGGCCGGCCATAAGTGCACTGTAAAATCTCCAGACGCTCCATTAAGCGTATGGGCTTTGTTCACAACATAAGGGGACATTTCAAATTTCACACGCTATGTACATTCGAATTTCGGTTTTTTGAAATTTTATTATATTGGTACACTTGTCCCTAACACATGTTGACATTGCAAACCGTTTTGCATATTTAGTTTGTTTTTGATAGATACAAGCGCATCGCTAGAAGGGCTTGAGGCCGTACCAAAAAGCGCATATCAGAAGTGCTTCGAGGATTGGAAAAGGCGCGGGCACAAATCTATTATATCTAAGGGGGATTACTTTAAAGAGAACAACATAGGTATTGATAAATAAATAAATATTTTTTCTAGAATAACAAGAAGCCACATTATTTTTTGAACAACATTCCGTATGTTCACGTTTCGCTACACTGTGGATCGAAAAAAAGCGAAGGAGTAGAAGAAATTAAACTGGATCGAACGGTGGTCGCTTCGCGGTAATGAACACGAGAAACGGGATTCGGTAGGTCAAACGGAGGCTTGTGCAATACAAAAGAAATGAGTTCTGCGAGCTTCAGTGGAGGCTCTAAATTTCGCCTCGCGATTTTTATTGATTTCTTCCTCACTTGGACGCGGCGCTGTTAGTGCTTTTACCTGACCCCTTCCTTCTCTCTCTATTCGAATTTCCTCCACATCTTTTCCCTGCTCCGCCATCTTTCCTTCCTGTCCCGCCATCTTTCATCCCTGTTCCGCCATATCTTCTTCCCTGCTCAATACACCGCCAGAACCAAACCCCAATAGCGACCACAGCCGACTTACGCTACACTATACCGCATTTGCCAAGGATACGGAGAAAATTGTGGAAAACCCGCATCGGTATAGCCGATCATGTAGTCTTCTGATTTCTTGGTGTACAGACTTTTTGTTAAAGTATCTACACCAAGGTCTAAGAAAAATCGGCCTCCCGCTCACTAGTCGATGCGCCAACCAGAGCACGGCTAAGCGGTCACCGACCCAAGTATCAGACTCTCGCGACGCTGCTCAACTTCAAGGATCGCCCGAGCCGCACTCCGACCGCCCAGTCATCAGCAACGGTTCCAGGAAAAAAATCAATTTTTCATTCGGGCTCTGGCACGCTCAGTCTCACCGGTGAGACCGTCCCGAGTACGATTTCGACGTCGAGATGACGCTACCACGAAAAGTGCGAAAAAAGTACGGAAACGAGAAAAGTAATGTTATCTTATCACTGTGGTTGGCGAGTACGAGTAATTCACGTGCACTCATGAACAGGTCATTTCGCAGGATTTTAACGATGAGCAATGAAAATTCAAACTTACAATGAAAGATGAGCTGCGAAAACGGACACAATAAAACAATGAGCAATAAGCCAATTACCTCCCGCAAATTACAGCAATTAATGATTTTGCATACGGATAACAAGAAATGGCAGATTGGATGGAGTTTCAGTAAAAATAATATTAAATTTACGAACGCAACATTGAGTGGAGTGAGCTTTTGCATCGAGTACCCTCTTGTCAAATACTCTTTAAATACCGATCAGTATAATTACCTACCACGAATACGCTTTTTCGAGCATTGAAACGTTACAGTCTCAACGATAAAAAATGAACGTGATGCGGAGGCACGAATGATACAGAGGGAGGGGGGGCCAAAAAAACGGAAATTTCGTCATAATTTCTTTATTTCTTAATATTTTGACACCAAACTTTTTATCACTTTCAAAGTACTCTTGCTTGACCACAACGCACCTCTGCAAACAATCCGTCCATGGTTCAAAAGATTTTTTTAATTAACTTATCGGGATGTTCTTTAGACCTTCCAGCGATTTTTGTTTTACCTCCTCCACAGTGACAAAACGCTTTCCTCTCATTTCCCTTTTGAGTGTGGGTAACAAAAGAAATCACAGCCATGCCACCTCGAAAAAACATTCACGATCCTCTTTGCGCTGATTTTGAAGCTCAAAACATGCCGAAAGTCAAGTCGCTCCCTTTGTTCGCCTGTGAGAACGCGAGGGACAAATTTGACTGCAATTCTTGTCATGTGCAAATCTTCGGATAAAATCCTCTGAACTGAACTCCATGATATCCAGACAGAGTTGATCAGTTTATCTCACAGAGTTGATCGATGGTTCGGCGCCGGTCTTCACGAACGAGAGCATTGATGTTGTCGACGTTTTCGTCACTGCTTGACGATGAGAGGCGTCCTGAACGGGATTGGTCTTCAATTGACATTTCGCCATTTTCAAAACTTGGAAACCACTTCTAGACTCTGATTTTACTTAAGGCAGCATCCCCCTAAGCAGTCTCAAGCGTTACAATAGTTTTCGCGGCCGATTTCCCCAACGCGAAACAAAATTTCACAGCCGCGCGTTCCTCTCGATGATCGGCAATTACGTTTTCGGCAAGATGAAAAAAGACGTTTTACTAAAACAATTCCCACAGACGATCCGATACACTCACAGCGCCAGAACTTCGCACACTAACCCAGGAGAGCTGTTCCGAACGGGCACCTGGTCGAACGACAGTTTCCCCACTCCCCCTCCCTGTTTTGGATTCCCCCTCCTATATTGACTTCAGTCAGTTAAAAAACGTTTATCGTTATATCGACAAAGCATTTGTCAAAAAATTATTTTGCCGTGTTTCCATTAAGAAAAAAGAAGGCCCGGTCGTCATTGAGAAGACGATTGTTCGATTGAAACTTTATTTAATAGTTTTAACATAACCACACAAAAATAAAACATTTTTCAACCTGGGGGTCAGATAATATTAACTATATCTAAATACTTTTTTTGGGTTATCTGAAAGCGATGCTGAAGTCCATTGAAGCTCATCAAGTCAAGTTTTTACCATAACCCCAAATAAGTCTATAGTAATAGAGTAGTGTAGTTATGTAGTTATTATGTAGTAGTGTAGTAATAGAGTGTATATTATTAGTAGTGTAGTTCTGTAGTAGTGTAGTTATTGTAGTAGTTAGTAGTAGTAGTTAATGTAGCAGTAGTTAGTAGTAGTAGTTAATGTAGTTAGTGTAGTAGTGTAGTTATGTAGTAGTGTAGTAATAGAGTAGTGTAGTTATGTAGTATTGTAGTTATGCCGAAAATCTGGCGTGATGGTGCTAAATGGATTTTGTATTTGGTTCCAGTGATCTCAAAAACATATAGTAAACAGGATGGTTTCTCCATAACCTCAAATTACCCTATAATAATTATTATTATAGACTTATTTGAAGTTGCGGCAAAAAACTGACCTGACGAAGTTAAATGGACATCCGAATCGGTTTCAGCGGCGCCAAAAAAAATATTTACATATAGTAAATATAGCCTGATACCCAGGTTGAAAAATGTTTTCTTTTTTTGTGTGGTTAGGTTAAAACTATTGAATGAAGTTCGAATCGACCAATCGTCTTCTCAATGACGGCCGAGTTATTTTTTCCTTTATGGAAACCCGGCAAATGAATTTTTTAGTAAGCATGATGTGAACACCTGGTCAGAAATTTTTGTTATTTTGTGTTGCGTTATAAAATTATTTGAGGTTATGGTTATGATAAAACCCTGACGTAGTTATATATACCATTTAAGGTAATGGCTGTCCCAAAACCCTGACGTGGTTATGGCATTCGAGGGTATGGTTACGGCAATACCCAAGCATGATGGAATTTTTACCATAACCCAAAATAACTCGCGTTCGGTTTTTGACATAACCTTAAATAACTCTAATTGCAGCGTTATTTGAGGTTATAGCAAAAACCCGTTGTGATGGTGTAGAATGCACTTTCGATTCGGTTTCATTCACCTCAAAACCATACAGTAAACATAGTCTGATGCACAGATAATTTTTTAAAATTTTTTTTTGTGTCGCTGCGCAATTGTTTAAGCTGACAGATGCGCAGTCGCAGAAGAAATGAAGCAGTGGCGGAAATGAAGAAGCCACAGTTTAACCGTCGGAACTTACGATAGCCTCGTTCCCTCTGCTCCGTGGGCCACTTTTCGCGTCACGTATCGCACTACTCTTTGTGTTCTTGCTTTATTTCTGTCTCTCTCTCCTTGAGCGCAATCAGAGTTGCGATAAGACGTCGGTCAGACTTGCTGGCAGGCCTGATAATCGTGAACACCGAAGGAACAAAATGGGGTGATTCGGAGGGGTTTCCACTCAACGAATCCAAGAATGCACGCTCTTCAACGGATTTCTTTATGTTTGCTTTAAGAAAAAACGCGCGTTGCATTTTCATCTCTTTTTCTTTGTTTTTACGCGCTACGATAATAATCATGCTACTTTTGCTTTCACCCCCCCCCCCCCCCCCCACCCCCCGCCGGCTGACGCTCTCACTCTCGTTCTTGGAATTTAACGCACGCAGAGGAAAGAATTGAAACTGTCTTCGGAGCACGATGACGCACGAAAGAGAAAATGAAACAATGATTTTTCCTGAACGGGAGCGCTAAATTTCGGTGACTCAAACAAACTCTATCACAAACAGACCCAAACAAAGTCAAGCAAACGCGAACGAACCCAATCAAACCCTCGGAAACCCAAACAAACCCAATTAAATTCCCGGCAACCCAAACACGCCTGCGGTAATCCAAATGATTTCTGGGTAACCCAAACAAACTCAATTAAGCTCGCGGTAAGCCAACCAAACCCAATCGGGCTCTTAGTAAACGAACCAAGCTCTTGGTAACCCAAACAAGTCCTCGGTAACCCGAGCAAACCCAAACAACCCTTAACAAACTCTAAGAAACTCAAACGGACCCAAACAAACTGAAACAGACCTAAACAAACACAAACAGACCCAGACAAACACATACAAAGTCCTAACAGATCCAAACAAACCCAAATGTCTTTATAAGTTTTCACTGGTACTCTCATAACCCGAACGCACACAAATAAATTAATCCCAAAGAAACTAAAGCAAAGCTGAAAAATTAAGGACAAACCCAACAAACTCTCGAACTTTCTCTGAGATACGTTATAACCAACTTCGCAAAAGGTTCCTGATAGAACTGCGCATCAAGAAAGAGAAAAGGAGAGAGGAAAAGAGATAGAGCGAAAAAATCGCATATTCGCGATAAAGTAGGCTGACTCTAGTCGGGCTTCTATCCGTAAGACTCCGGCTTCGGGAAAAACTTTTCTGCCATTTGCGAGCAGCGTCGTCAGTCAGGATTGTTGTTTGTCCCAACCAAAATTAATTTCATACGATTGCGAGTCTCAGCGAATGAAACAATGTTCGAACATTTCTCAAAGATTTTTCAAACAATCATTGATCATTATTAAACTCACGAATTGTTTCCTCATTGACAATTCCTATGTATGAATTTGTCGTCGTGGATGACGATGATTCTTCTTTTTCTGTCGCCTGTCGTCGGAACTTATCGATAATCTTGTTACAAATCTTATCCGTAGCGTCTACTCGTGTTTGTAAATACGAAAGCGACGAACAATGTCATCGATTGTTGGAACAGCCAACGTGTCAATATACAGTTCTAGAATTACGTGATTGTTAATATACACATTTGTTACATCGATATGTCTATAAACATTTTTTTATATTCCTGCAGAATAAGGTCGTACAGTGAGAAACGAAAGGAACTCGCGTTCTCATAACGACGCATCATTGCGCATATATACATTTATACAATTTATCATTACTCGAAAGTTAACCAATCGTTTACGAAATTGTCAATAACAATCGGTACGAAAGTAATCGACAGGGCTGGTGACATTTGCAGTAAATTTTTAATTTACAAAATAAAGAATCATTTGAAAACAAAAATCAAAATGAAAAGGAATATAAAAACTACAATGAAAACTGAAGCCAAAAAACAATAGAAAAGCTACATTGAAAATGAAAATAAAAAACAGTATGAAAACTAATATAAAAAACCATATAAAAACAAACCCAAACAAAATGCAAAATCGTTTGTTAAATACTACAGTTCATGCTGTTCTGAAATCTGCAGCTTCTTTTCCAATCTCTTGAAACCCGATTTTTTAATTGACGAAAATCGCTACGAAGACAAATTTCATTAATCTTTCGAATGTCATAAGAAAACGACATTTCGAAGATGATAAAAAAGTTTGTGGAATTTGAGAAAAACTAGAAAACCAATAGCAAAATGTTAATTCGTAGAGTTAAAAAAATGCTAGAAAACAAGATCTACTACGTTCTCGAAAATTAATCGTCTTTAGAAAATTAGAAGATTCAGTGTTTCAAGGTTGCAAGCTTTTCAACACGATGCTAATGGTGCGTGTAAAAATTAGATGCTCGCAGCTCATGACAAAAGACAATCGGTCAACTTGAAATTTCGAGAAGTAGAATCAACGGAAAAAATCTCTCGCCGCGATAAATAAGGAGAAAAAGAATGATTGCGATACGAAGCCTGACGTCTGAATCGTCATCAATAGTATCTAACTCTGCACCCTTGGAATGTAGTGTTAACAGAAATAATTTTAGTAAATATTTAGTAGATTCGAAAGGTTATTGGACATATTTGCCCCACTTCATGAAACCTTGCGTACAAAAACCAAATGTGTTTTAAATTAAGCAATTCAATCCTAGTTTACATTTCAAATAGTTATGTAAATATTGGCTATCAGAAACGAAATTAGATATTATCTATACAGGGTGTCCCAGCTAAGAATGTCATCCCTGAAATGGGGGGTGGAGGGTGAAATTCTGAGACGATTGATATAGACATGTGTGGGTCCCAAATGAACCCCTGAATTGTTATTAATTTTTAATGGCAGCTAGTCAGACGCGTCCGCTGGGCAGGCCTACGTCGGTGAGCGGCACGCACGTGTGTTAGTGCCCGGAGGGGCGGTACCCCCACCATGCGGACATTGCCGCTTGCCGGGGTGCGCTTGCTTGCGGTAGTATGGGGATAGCCCAGTCGGGTTAGCTCAAAAATAGGGGTAACCTGGAATTAATTATAGTCAGAAATTTTTTTACGCCAATGTTTAGGGGGGGTCATAAATACCTTAAATCCAAAAACTCGACCAAATCCGACCTCTGCGTTAGCCGCCATATTGGTTTGAAGGTCAAACGTTTTTTAGCCATATCTCCTTTATTTTTCATTTTTTTACAAAAATGATTACAACCAAAGTTGTTGCAAATTTGATTCTCTACAATTTTGGTCCTCATAATTTTTATCGTAAAATCAATATTTACTGCACAAACTGGAAAAAACTGCAAAAAACAAGTCAAAGTATAATTTCGCCTGTATCTCGATCATTATCGAATATTGTAAAAAAACATATAGAAACAAAGCTATAGATCATTAAATATCCTACAACTTTGATTGTTACGAATTTCTTCAGAAATTAATATTTAAGCTCTTACGCCTATATAACCCAGTCGGGTTAGCTCAAAAATAAGGGTAACCTGGAATTAATTAGAGTCAGAAATTTTTTTGCGCCAATGTTTAGGGGGGGTTGGGGTCAAAATACCTTAAATCCAAAAATTCGACCAAATCCGACCGCTGCGTTAGCCGCCATATTGGTTTGAAGGTCAAACCTTTTTTTAGTCATATCTCCTTTATTTTTTTACAAAAATGATAACAACCAAAGTTGTTGCTAATTTTATTCTCTACAACTTTGGTCCTTATAATTTTTATCGTAAAAGCAATCGCCGCCCAGGCTACCCGGTCGCTTGGGTCCCGGTACATTTACTATAG
>JAPYZJ010005410.1:0-11623 GCA_030522765.1 Ophioninae sp. B BG-2022a
AAATTTTTCCTTCGATGGTTTTCCGACGTTTTCTCGAAAACTACTCGTGATAAAAAATTTTTGACCCCAGATCTGAAAACTAGAAACTTGGAGCTACAATTTCTTTTTTTTTTTAATCGTCTTTCGACCATTTTTCACAGAGTTACAGCCTTTTGAAAAATGGCAAAAAATTGGCTATTTTCTTTCTATCCTTTAATTTTTGCGTCTAGTGTATATATATATATTTGCACGTGTGTATAGAGGCATACATCGGGCGTAGCGCTCAGTAATTCTGTAACGCGTAGCGCCTTGTCGGCTTACTCACTTTACCGCTATCCAACGACTTGAGAGAGAGCTGACGACTCTCGGTGTCGTCCCCCATAAATCCACATTCTATGTGAAGCGCTCTCTCTCTCTCTCGTTCTTTCCAAGAGAGTCGAACTCTTCTCTCTGTCTCACTCCGTTATCCCCTTCACTCTTTCTTTCCGCCGTGCTCTCGGGCCCTTCTCTCTCTCTCTCTCGCTATCTCCTCACCCTCCATTCTCTCTCTTTCTTTACCTTCTCCCTTTCGCTATCACTCCTACTCTCTCCGCGACTGTTGATCGTGCATGCTTCACCGAGAGAAAGGGGGCTCGAGGGAGGGGGGGGGTACTAGTAGGTGGAAATATATACGTGCGTAAAACACACACGCGCCTTTCTCTATCCTCGCTCGTTCAACAAACGTTTTCCCTTTCTTCCCCCCCCCTCCCTCCTCTCGCGCTAAATCACTCCCCGCTCCACTTTCCCCTCTTCGCCTCGGCATTGAGCGCACGATCGCGAACTTTGGCAATCGAATTTGCTTTTTTCTCTTCCGGTTGACACAACAGTTTTTTTTTAATTTGTTTGGGTTTGGGTTTGCCTTGCTGTATTCCCAGCATTGATCGCACGATCGCGAAACTTGGCAATCGAATTCGCTCTGTTTTCTCTTTCGGTTGAAACAACGCTTTATGGACGTCTTTTCGACCGGGATAGTCAAAAAATCATCAATACTTCGTTTGGTCCCCTGCACTTCGGTTGAATCGTATGGGAACTCGGGAAAACACGAAATTCGTTCCTATAGAACGTACCAGGTTGCCCTTCGACGACTCGGGGGAATGAGTGGGGGCGATGGCTTTCCCCCTGAATAAATACTCGGTGGGGAAAAGTTGCCGTAGGTTCGCTCGTTCTCGATTTTTCGTGCAACTGCGTTCGTATATTCGCGTACAGGGTGTCCCACGCGAGTTGTCACGAAAAAACAATTCAAGGGGATGTACCATAGGGAAAAACGTTACGTTACGAATGAAAGTTTTACGGTTCTGAGGAACGAGGACAGTGGTGATACTCGACAAAGTCGTTTCAAGGTCAACTTCCATTTTTCGACAGAAATCCATGTTTTTCTTATATTGGAATGAAGGGTTTTCTTTTAGTTTTGAATTTTCGAAAATATTTTGGATATTCGACCTAATATTTGGTATGGCAATCTCAGTGACGCATAGATGATGATGATATGTTTTGTTATGCCCTAGTATAACTTTCAGTAGAGAAAAAAGAGATAACAAAACCAACTAAAAAAACTGATATAGCATAGCATAGTAACAATGTAAACAATACAAATACAATACAAATAATAATACCCATGAAAATTACAAAAAATATATAATTAAAAATACTAAACAATACTAAAAATACTACTAGAAAGAAAATAACAAATTAATAAAATAATAAATATAGGAATAAATAATAAAACAGGAAATAATAAAATAGGAAAAAAGGAAGAAAATGGTTGGTGCGCCTGCCAACATCATGTACAAATTTTTGAAATTTTTTTGTCGTTAGATGGCCTTAAAATCGAATTGCTCATCGAGTACAAAAACAATTATAGGTTACTTCTCTCTACAAATTGATTTGACAAAGCTTTGATGAATCCAAAATATCGATAAGTCCATCAATCATTAAATAAAATAGTTTAACGATTCCCCTGAAAACTTAACTAAAAACATAGCGGTTTTGGCAAGCGCAACAACAAAATGGTACAAGTACCACAATTAGGTACTACAGCAATAACGCTAATAAAATATAGAAATCTCCAATTTCGACGATCGACCCGCTGGTTCGATCCGCTCTACAAAGAGTGAAAGGGCGTTTCTCCCTGATCGTTCCTCATTCGGGGATTAGGGCTCGAGCAGTCGATAAACGAATCCTCGCCGCTCGTGGAGGTTTCCTCGATATTTCGCTCAGCTCCGTGTAGCGAAGGGAGTATTAAGGCTGGCGCTCTCGGGGTATTCAAAGTTTCGGTGCAAGGTAGAAGTGGCGAAAAGAGCCGAAAGCGAGGAAATCGCGTCAAGAATCGGTCGAGGCGGGGTGGGGGGACAAGAGAGCGTGCGCGAGCGGTGGGGGGGGGGGGGGGAACTACGGCGCATGCGCGGGGGGTCGCGGCGGCGGTGAGGCCGGGGGGGGGGCGGCGCAGCGTCAACGGCGCTCGCGAAGCTGAAAGGCCGGCGTGAGGGGTTGGGGGCTCGGTGCGCATGCGCAAACGAGCGAGGAAAAAGAAGGGGTCACTCAGGAGTGGGAGAGAGACGGAACGGTGCGCGCTCGGTGTCATTGCCTCGACGCTCAGGGCGGCCAGTGACTCCATCACTGACCTAGTGCCGAGAATTTCCGAGCCGTACCGTAACTCGACGAACCTCCGGACGTCGACCTCGCGAGAGCGAACGATGCCGGCCTCCAATGGTGACGCGCGCCCCCTGCTCCCCCTTGCCGACACACTCTCACGATCGGACTAGCAGAGAGAGAGGGAAAGCTCTCGAGTTCCACGCACACCGGGATACCACCCGATGGCCTCTCTCGATGAGCAAAAACGCGTCATCGCGAACGCCCAACGAGGACGATCGCGATTCCGGCTCCATCGCGCTCGATACCTCCAAGAACGGGACTACGAGATTATATATTTTCCTCCGTTGCGGAACCAACGGAAAAACTCACTCTCGATCGGGAATACGCAAACCCCTCGATCGGTTCACGGAATAACAATCCCCTCTTGCTCGCTACCGATACGGAAACAGACACGGTGGAACGAGAGTTTCTACGACCAGATATTAGCTATCCACGGAAGGGACGGACGGGAACCAGAAATGAATGCTGCTGCGTCGCTAGACTCGGTTGCAGACGATAATCAGGATTTTGGGATTTCCAGATCTTCAGGATTTTAGTATTTTCAGAACTTTAGGATTTTAGTATTTCCAGGACTTTAGGATTTCAATATTTTCAGGACTCTAGGATTCCAGTATTTTCAGGACTTCAGGATTTTCAAAACTTCAGAATTTTCACGATCTCCCAATTTTCAGTTTTTTCAGGACTTCTGGATTTTCAGGAGATAAGATCACTTTTCCTACGACTTTCCTTAAATTTTTCCGAAAATATTCTACACATTTTCTTGTTCGCTTTTTCCCGTAACATATGTTTTTTTCTTTCTTACGTATTTATGTACATTTCGACAATTTTTTTTATCATCCGTCCTTCGCCGACAGATCTTCACAAACTTTTTGAAAAACTCACAATGAAAATAAATTATCAATCGCTCGAGACTAGAAAAAAAAGTGACAGGGAAACCGCACATTGAAAAAAAAGTCTCAGAAGCGTTTTATCTCGAAAAGTGGAAAAAGATCGCGGTATGCTGATGGTACTAATAAGAATCGGCAACGATACGAGACATCTCGATTTTCCTATATCGAAACGCCGACAAAAGATTTTTTGCGGATTACGACTGCTGGAATTGATCAGCGCGGAAATGATTCCAGGTGAAGTCGACATTTCCGTATGAGATGTCCAAATACCTCAAGGACGTCTAAATGGAAAAATACCTCAACAAGGTCGTTTCAAAGTCACCATTCGAAGAAATATGTAAAATACACTTTTTTTCAAAATTCGGACGTTTTTTTCAAAATTCAGATTTTTTAATTCGACTTTCGTGTGGACCTGCGAGCTATTTTCAGAAACAATTATCGCAAATAGATCAGGACGTATCGCAGAGTCAATTAAAAGTTCCGGCTTTTTTTGTCGTTCACGAGGAAATGTAAAAGGCAGTAACTTTACCGTGAGTAGCAAGCGGCCGCATCGGCGGTCCCGTCAATTGCCGAGAAACGCTCGCGACGTAACGACTCCGTTGATTTTCACTCGGAGATCGAACCTATCGCGAATAGCCATCGGTGCTAAAGATTTTCTTTTTTTCCCTTTTTTATTTTTCTTCCGCGTGCGATAAAACGACGAGGAAGAAGATATGTTCTGAGAGAGGTAGGACGCTTCCGCGTGTCTCGCGTTATGCCACTAATGATCCGCGAAACAGGAGAAGAGAGAACGGACTCGCCATGTTTGTGTGAGTCGATTTAATTGTATGAACGCAGCGCAGCAGCTGTTTTTATAAACGGGCTTTTACAGGGTGTCCCATTCATTGTCCAATACTCATGCATTAAAATCATCAAGTTTAATACATTTTTTATTTGAGACATGTCCAAGTGACCTACCCTTGGTCATTTGTTCTTTTCATTTCATAAATCACATTTTGAAAGTTATTTCATGAAAATTATAAGAAATTTTGGGTTTCTTCATTTTATTACAAAACCCTAACTATCCCAATTTGATTCAATTCGTAACGATTAAAAATATTAGGCATTTATTCGATTCTGGAATTCGCTGATCTTCGTAGAAATTGCCACAAAATGTTATAGTTTGTTATCTTATGAAAAAAAATGTTTGTCACCATTTTGTGATTACATGAAAATTCGAAGAATAAAGTTTTCGGAATTTTCTAAAGTATTCGCAGATAAAAAAGATAGAACCGAGAAGGTAGAGGATCGACTTACATTTTTGTTGCGTCGATGATCTGCCATCAATGCGGAACTTCACCGGTCCAAGCGAATCTTCCTCGGCCGTTTTTAACGAACGGACGATTCTGCGTGCTCCGCGTGCTCTCGTTGAACACGGTGCACGAACGAGCCCCCCGTCCCACCAACCCTCAACCCGCCGCGAGGCACCGAACACTTTGTTAATATTTTTCCGTCGCCGTCTCGTGTGGCCACAGTGTGACGAGGATCGTCCGCCCTCCAGTCGAGATCCTCCTCGGTCTCGTCTGCAAAACGACCACAATTTATTCGACAAGATTGTTTGAGCTTGTTTGGGGTTGTTTGTCATCGCTCAAGCAGAACTGAATTTCTTATTCCTCCACTTTTATACAAGTCCAGTATTTCCAAAGTCATTTAAATGTCAATCTTATTAGCTCGACCAAAAAATGTTCAAACAAGTTTGTAGCGCAAGGAACTAGGTAATTTCCATTCAACACTTTTTCTACTTAGCTTTCATTTTTTAAATACCCGAAAAACTCGAAACAAAAAAAAATGTTTACTCCAATGCAAAATATCTTAAAAAATAAACGTCGGAGGGATACAATTTTCGGACAAATACACTGATATATCAAATTGGCCCATTGCTCTATTAATTCATTAATAAACAGATGATAAATATGGATATAAAAATTACAAATAGAATTAATTTTTCAGATCGTACATCCTATAAATAAATAAGGACATTGAGAAATAAATGAACAAATGAAAAATTACTCCGAGATATAAATCAACGCATTGCTTAATGAATTAATTAATAACCATATAAATCATTAAATCAATCGATCGATAAATATGGATATAAATATTACAAATCGAATGAATTTTTTATCACGCGTATGTACACCGACACAAGAGCGGAAGAAAAAAGCTGATAATGATGGTGATAGATTTTATTATGCCTTAGTACAAAAGCTTTCGGGCAATTTAAGAAAAACATAAAGTGGTAACTAAATAAAGATATGAAAATTTAACAAATTAATAACTTAATAATAATGTAACCAGAAATACAAAAAAACCTATATAAACCAATATAAATTAATATAAATTTAAAACGCAAAAAATATTTTTTTAAAGTTTAGTCTAACCGTAGGAATTGGTTAAACGATAGACAATACGTAACTAAAAATGAAACTTAAATATAAACTAGAGACGAGAAAAGTAAAACTTGAAGGAAACTAGAGACGAGATAAATAAAACTTAAAAATAAACTGAAAACTGGAAAAATAAAAGCTAAAGGTAAACAAGATCCTAGAGTAAAAAGAGCGAGAGAGAGAGAGAGAGAGAGAGAGAGAGAGAGCGCTGATCGCAACGGGCTCTTAGTTATCGCTGACGAGAAGAATCGTCACAGTTTCACTTTTAAATTCCGTCCGTGCGTCTCCCGTGCGCGTTGTCCTCGGTCACACTCGCGCTCTCGAGGAAGCGAGAGTGGGAGAGCGAGGGAGAGATACTCTCTCTTTCTTCAGGCGGCGATGTAAACCCCGCGATATCTTTCGTCTCTGAGATGAGTAGTCTAGGGCACAGTAGCGGAGTAGTACAGAACGAGAGACCGAGGATGCGAGTCGGGACGACACGAGCGGCCAGCTCGTGTCTCCTTAGGCCCGGAGGACCGTTCCCCTTACCGTTACCATCCACGAACCGAGCTTCTTCTTCCTCCTGCTCTTCAAACCCCTCTCAACCGAGCGGTAACACGGTTTTCTCCTTCGGAACAATTTCCAACCGAAGGCGTAAGCGGACGAGCCGTTCCGCCTCGATTCGTTTCTCTCACTCGTCTACCACGCGCCCGCATATTCGTCTCCTACCGAGAGCATACTAATCGCTCGCCTATACAGGCTGACTTATCTCAAAATTAAGATCCTCAGCCTGGGATTATTATTCGTAGGACAACGGCTGAAGAAAGTGAACTTTCTGCAAAAAAGAACTCAAACGAAACCAAACAAACTTTGCCAAAGCTACGATCCTCAGCCTGAGAAAATTCTCAACAATTACAAAATTCTCAATAATGGCAAATTCTCATTATTTTATCTTTTGTTATATATCTCGCTTATTTTCTAGTTTTTAGTTTTATTTCATATTATTGTTCTTTATAATTGTTTGCCTTATAGCTATGCGAAGGCATAATGAACTCATCTATCTTATTCTCGCTTGAAGCGTTCAAAAGTGAGCTACATAAGTATTTGCTTGATTCTGGAATCGTGGAGGCTTCGAAATTTCGTTATGAAATTTTGCTATCATTGGGTTACATGGTTTCATTATTTTTGAGTTTTTTAATTGGTTTGGTAGTTTACTTCTCGACTTATTCTTTACTATTGATATTATTTGTTTTATTTATCTTTGTTTAATCTTATATTTTTGATTTATAGTGTGATTATCGTATGATCTTTTTACTTGTAGATTTGAAATTGTATGTTGGCTGCTCGCGTAGGTTATGATGTGTCGTTATTATTTTTATTTTTATTACTTAGTTTTTGGTTTGTTGTTATTTTTAGTATACTTAGTTTGAGTTAGTCAGTTCTTAGTTTTCTTATAAATTCTACATTTATATTATCATTACTATTATTTCGGCTGTTATTCTTTGTTATTACATTTCTATGTATATTTCATTATATTGCCTGAAAGTACCTACTGGGACATATTAAAATCTATCATCTATCTATCATACATCTTTCTCTCTCTCTTCGGTACACGCATCGTTCGCCCTTTTCGTTTGTGCATTGGCAGAGGCGGCTCGTACCTCTTCCTCGGTAGTCGCGATTCTCGCGTGTCAAGATGTATTTATACTGCGACGAATGACTGTTACGTATGCATCGGGATGTATACGAGCACCGGAGGAGAGAGTTTAGCACGCGCGCGCGCATACATAGTTGCATACTTTCCTCTCTGTCTCTCTCTCTCTCTCTCTCTCTTTCTCTTTAGAACTTTTGTCCCATCCTTTACTTTCTATTCCCAGATACACGCTTCTCTGTTATTATCTGGGCTTTTCTTTCCTCCGTTAACCTACTTGCGATCCGCCCGAGTCCGCATTCTGGATGTTTAACGAAATTACATTCGTGTATGCGAGACAAACCCTCGAGAAACCAACTATTCCACGCGACCGAATTATTCCTTCTTTTTTAGTTTTTTTTCGAGGAAATTAATTATTTCCTAAAGATTTTTTTAGGCGAATAGCTGCGTCGCGTGACATGACGGTGCAAAAGACACAGACGAAATTCTTTCACCGAGATTTCTCGAAGATAAAATATTTTTAAATAAACTTTTTGGATGAATAAAAGAAACATCCCCTAAGTCTATCAACTCTGAAAAGCCGGATCCTCGGTTTTACCATATACATGTATATGTCTGGGAAAAAAATGGCTTCGCAAATTTGGGAAGTTAAGAACGCGTAAATCTTCGTGTTCTTAACCGAGCCTGGTATATATGGTATACGTATATAAATGTGACGAAGAATTGAAGATTAAAAGAGAATGAACGGCGTTGTTGTCCAGCGATAGCGAAGGGAATTCCGAAAAACATAATTTTGGCTAACGATAATGGTGAAAATTTAACAGATTCGTCGCTGCATTCCAACGATGCAAACTTCAAGCTCAAAAAAGAACAAAAAGATATTTGGAATAAAACGTAAAATGACGATAACATCCATAAAAAATGTATTGAATTCATTCAAGTCGACCAAATGTGAAAAAAGCGAAATTGAAATAAAACATGCAATTTAACAAAATAATAATGGGCCCAACCCATTTTGTTTATTTTTCAGAAATAAAAATAAAAATTGTATCGATTTTCCAAAAATAAAAAAACAATTTCTAAAAAGTATTCAGAAATCGAATAGAAGATTTTAACTCCCATTCAGTCCCATCGAATGCACCGAGATTCGAGATCGAGAGTAATGGCTGTGAATTTTTATATGAATTTGATACAAAAGCGTAACAAACAAATCGATTCGTTATCCGGAGGGATAAAAATCATTAGTCTCTCCGTCTCTCTCTGTCCCGGCCCTCAACGATTCCCTTCGCGTACTCGTGACGTTTTCCCTCGGCTCGATGAGTCGACCCCTTATCAGCGAATATAGTATGCGCCCAACGTGTATTATTTCCTCTCGTTATCGGGGAAAACCGAGCACCGGACCACAATCCGACACGACCGCAATGCTAAGGCCTTTATCATTATCTTCCCTCCCCCCGTCTCCTCCCTGCCACCTCCCATTGTTGCTCCTTGGCTTTTCTATGATGCCCCCCCCCCCTTTGTTTTGTTTTCAAAAATGGAGTTCGAACGTTTGGGTTTGGGTCGAAATAGCCGAGAAGTCGCATATTGTTTTCGATGTAAACTTTGATCGCGAGAGAGAAGGAAAAAGGCAAATAGATCGATATACACATAGATAGTTTAATTTGGGGATATAATTTAAGGGTTTAATTTAAGGATTTAATTGAAGGGTTTAATAAACCATGAATTATTCCTAATAAACTAAAAACTTTAATTCCCGTTGGAATTACAATAATTATTGTTGCTGAAGTAAAACATGCTCGAGTGTAAAAGTCCATTCCAATAGTAAATATACAGGGTGTGTCGTAAACAGTGGTCCACTGTTGAGGATTCAATTTACCAAATAGTTAACTGTAACACATTAACCATTACACAATTTGAACCATTTTCATACAAAAATGTTTTTTATTATTTTGACGAATTTATAATCTTTTTTTAGAAATGTAGCTGTATTTTCAGCAATAACCATTATTTCTTTATTTTTATATCTGTTCTATGCAGCTGAATAATAGAGCAATCGTAAAAAATGGGTGTGGCGTTAATAAAATACAATACATAAAAAAACAATCATTTTTCACGAAATTATTTTTTATCGAAACCCTTGGATAAAAATGGTCAAAATAATATGTTATAGTCGACTATCCGGTATATCGAATCCTTAACGGTGCACCACTATTTACGCCACACCGTGTATGATGTGCTCAGACAATGAATCCTGAAAATCCAATATTTAATATTGCATAAATTATTCCAATGGAACCAAATGTTCATTTTTTTTCATTATTATTATAAATTATATGAGAAATGATTCCAAATCCGGATAGAGAGAGAGAGAGAGATAAATGTTTCAATCATTTGCGGGCATGAGCTTGGTCTACTTCGATGGAAATGTTGGCCTAGTGGTTGATTCTTCGGCAACATTGGCAATGCACCTACGAGAGACGCGTCGTGGGAGGATAGGACTTTTTTCTTCTTCATTCAACACGGACTTTAAACGTTACAATCACTCGGTATCCAGATCGAACGCGAACCCAAACAAACCGTCATCCGAATAGTACGGATGTGTTTAGGTTTGATTTTATGTTTTTACTCAAGAACAATTCATCGGGCTTACAACCCAAATAAACCCAAACGGGACGGACCGAAGGTGCTCAAATCGGAATTCAATTTCCAACAGCTCAAACCAATCCAAACGCAAACGTACCGGACTGGATTACAAAAATTCAATTATTTTCAAAACGTATCGGAACAGGTATCAAAACAAACCCAAACAGCGTTCATTAAGTTCGGAATTCAAAGCCAAATGTCCCCGAGTTCTTTAAAATAACGTTTTTTTTAATCCAATCCCGATCTAACCTAAAAAAACCAAATAAAAACCCAAAAAAACCACAAAGCCCCAAAAAGAAGCTCTAAAACCCCCGCCCCTCCCTCAAAGCTGATACGCCCGATAAAAAAATCGTTCTCACTGAACGAGACACGAAAACCCAAACGCACTCCAGATCGTTAATCGAGTTTCCGAAAAAAAAAAATATTTCGCTCACCTCCTCGTTTCTTCGAGCGGTTCGACCGTCGTCAGCTGCTTCCTGACAGCTCCGGCGCACCGCCGTCGCCCACGAAATTTCCGTCGCACGCACACACACACACGCACGCACACGCACCCACGCACCGCCGCGAGTTCCAACAGTAGCAACAACAGAAAATCCGCACTTTCGTTAATTTGTTTACTATAATAATAATAATCACAATTATTATTATTATTACTATTATTATTATTATTATTATTATTATTGATAATAATATTTTTCTTTTACGATGACACTTCGACTGTTGCTTTCGGGCGTGAAAAAAAATCGGCAAATTATCAAATCGTCGCGCGAATATTGAATGCTTTTACTTGTCGGTACGTCACGACCTCGGCGCGTCCTTGAACAAATTCAACCTGCGATTATCCACGGCACACTCGCGCGATTCCTCTCTCTCTCTCCCTCTCTCTCTCTCTCTCTCTCTCCCCCTTGATTTTCTTTCTCACTCACTCGCTACCACGCACGACGAGATCTCCCCTTCACACTCTCGTCACTTTACATACCGAACATTTCATTTTATTTTCGTTATAAATTTTTGTTTCTTTATATTTTTTCTTTTGTTATTTTTTTTTCGTTATATTTTTCTTTTAATCCTTTTTCCACACTGGGGTAGACACAATTAAATCACCGTTGCTTCTTTTTTTTTTCGGAAAGATCGGAGATGCTCGAAACGACAACAGACGAGACGATGCAGCCGCACAGGTACTGAACATCCGTAACGCTCGTGTATATCCAATGTCCTGTGTGCACGTTCTCGTTCATTCACTTCACCGTTCCTTCCTATTCGCGCTCTCTCCCTCGCCCCCCCGCCCCCGCCCCCCCCCCCCCCCCCCCCCCCCCCCCCCCCCCCCCCCCCCCCCCCCCCCCCCCCCCCCCCCCCCCCCCCCC
>JAPYZJ010005411.1:0-11622 GCA_030522765.1 Ophioninae sp. B BG-2022a
ATGTTCTGGATAAAAATTTATTGTTATATCTCGGATGGAAGGCGAGAAAAAAAATTTTGAAAATTTTCCGCGTTTTTCACTCTCTAGACTAGACACCTATCTTAATGCGGGCTTCGTTCTCTCTACTACATGAAACCACTTACTCGCAACCCTCCCCCCAAAAAAACGATCACACTGTTCACCAGTCGTACGCTTGTTTCATCTTAGCCCGTGTATTCGTCTTGACTCGAATTCCTCTAATTGGTATTTTTTCGTAGAGTCATTTTTCCCTAATAAAAAAAAGAAAAAAAATAGAAATCTATCAATAAATTCGCGTGTCATTTGCACAAAGTTAATAAAAAGATTTTTTGAAAATCCTAACTTTTCTAGATATCCTAACTTAAAAAAAAAATCCTAGCTTTCGCTTTAGAAAGGAAAGTGCGCTTTTCCCACGTTGAGTTTTCATGGAACGAGGAAAAAATTGCGTATCCTCAGATACGTTAAGTCCTTTTGGGGAATCCATTTTTTGACAGAGTGGATGAAATATTGAGGGCGGAATGAGGGTTTAACGGTTGACGTCTTGAACGGCCATTTTGCTTTCCAATGGGTCCGGAAGTCCCAGGGGTGGCGTGTGAAATTTACGCGCTTTGAGTTCACCGGCGAATTTTGTTGGTGTCAGGCGAAACTCCGGGCGACTACAGGGAACTCGGTTACGGGGGTACAGAAGGGGCTGGAATCGCGAGTAACGGCTCCTTGGTGATTCCCCGCGTGTCACGTGAGCACACGGGCTTCTACCTGTGCCAGGCGAGCAACGGCATTGGTCCAGGTCTCAGCAAGCTCATCCGACTAACAGTTCACGGTAAAATATTCATCAGGGAAGCTCCACTCAAAACGTCAAATATGCATGACAAAACGACCCTCCGAGCTTTGCTACGTGGCTGTTCTATTTAGAGTATCGCGTATTCCACGCTAAATCAGCTTAATCTTGTAGTGCCGATTTTTTTTCCGAATTCTCGTGAGCCGACGAGCATCCGCCATTTTGAAAATTTATTTCCGATTTTTTTTTTGTTAATGAAAAAAAAATCCAAACCGACAACTTTTCTTTCAATAAATAAAAACTGCTTATTTTAGTGATAAAAATTGCCGAATCGTGGATTTGCAAATCTAGATCGTATCCTATATATTTAGCCTTTCCAAATAGCGCATTTAGCTATAATTTAACACTGAAAATGTTTTTTTTTTTAATTTTTAATAATTATTGAAGTCATATTTTCCTTTTTTGTCAGTGACCGTACATCTGTTAAAACAATCCAACGAAAACATTCCTCACCTTTCTCATTTAATTAATACTCTTAGATCATTTTAATATTGCTAATAATTACAAAAAAACTCTATATACATTGAGTTTTGCAATGGTCGCTGATTAATCAATCGTTAGGGAAAATCGCGGTCTATTTGATCGAATAATTAACGTTTGCCGCAGCCTTTTTCGACTAAGCGAGTGTGTTAAATTCATACGTTCGTAGCTGCTTAATTATTTATTGAAAAAATCTGAAATAATTCACGTATTATTATTTCACCAAGAACAACAATATCTCAAAATTTGAAAAATTTCGACGATTCAAGAAAAATATCTATCCAGTAATATCTTAATTATTTCGATATCTTCGTAATCAATTTGCTCATTCATTAATGACAAAATTGATAATTTATACATAATGATTTTCTTAAATTGCAAAATCTCGAAAAAGCCTAGCTGCAATACCGATTCATTGCGGAATATTTCATCCGCAGACTTTTGGCACGAACGTATTTTCCGCTTTGAACGACTGCGGAATCCCCCAGGCAATCGCGCACCTTTCGACCCCAAATCGAGAAGTCACTCCCGATCTGAAATATTCATTTTTTTCTCCTCGTCCTGTTTTTTTTTTCTTCATATGCACAGTCGGTCCAAAAGTTGAAGTGAGGACCCGTCAAGAGTCAGCGAGAAGAGGCGAATCCGTGACACTGAGATGCGAGGTCGAAGGTGACCAGCCACTCGATATCACCTGGCGAGCTCGCGGTGGACGAATCGAGCCAGCTTACGACGTGAGGTTCGTCATATTTTTATCATCTTTCCTACCATTCACGTCATCACTTGGACAAAAATATGGTACATTGCCCCACTAAACTGAGAGATCGATAATTATTTATTCATCCTCCGCGAACGTTTTTATTAGCTATCATTATTTCAGAAATATCACTATGGATTTCACGATCTAGTTAAATTATGATTTCAAATATCCAATCCAATTATCAAGTGATAATAGAATATTTCAATTATCCGTAACGCGAGCTCGTTTATTTATTTGTTGATTCATCATTTACTTATTTAATTTGAAACGAGAATTTTACGATCTATACTATCAAATTTCCAAGCAATAATAAATCAATTAATTATGCGCAGCGCGAGTTCTTTTATGTATTTATTCGTTCATTATTTTTGTGTTTAATTTATTCATTTTTATTTAAAACGCGAACGTTTTTATTACTTGTTGTTATTTCGGAATTTTTAGTGTTACAGTAAAATGAATTAGGACGAATTAATCGATACCTCAAATTCATCAATCTATTTATTGAATTGATGTTATGCATTTTATTTTTCAGTGCAGCCAAAAAAGTAATTAAATTTCATTGATCGATTCTTCAATTATATAAATGTATTCACTGAATTAATTAAAACGTTAAACAAATCACGGTGATAATAAATAATGAATATCTAGTTCGAAGGAAACCCAATGAATCGGGATATTTGTGTATTTGTTTCTAACAATTTCATATATTATATATAATTGATTATAACTTTAAAAATATAGTATGAGATATATTTATTGATAACAATTACGGTTATGAAATGTTTATCGGGAAGAAGAATTGACGAATTAGCGTTTATCGCTTTTATTACAAAGCTTAATTATGAAGCTCAATTACGATAGTTCGTGCTATTCGATGTCAACCTTACCGCGTAACTTTTCAAATGTACACTAATCAGAGAATAACAATGATAGCCCAGTTAATGACGATAAAAATGAAAGATATATACAAAAATTCGCCGCAGTAATAAAACAGTTAATACTTGAGGGTAATTGAGAGATTTTTAAGCTCTTTCGAGTATCATGTGATGTGCTAACCATGATTAACTTTGTAGGTAAATCTCACATGCAAAACTTATGCAATATTCCTCTCGTTTATCCGGGTCAAAGTTTTCCCTCGTGTTTTATGAATCTAAGCTGGGATGCGCTGTAGAGGAGTTTTCATGTCATAATAACCCGCGAGATATTACGCACTCTTTTTTTCTCTTGCCCTGCTCATTATTCGGCCATGTTTCTTATTTACAAGCCTTCTTCCTCGTCTTGACGCGATATTTCCATTATTGAAGATTTTTAAAACTTTTTTCCTCTAAGACTTCAATATCCTTCGAACGGGATTTTTATCCATCAAAAAACCAAATACACTATATTGTTCGTGCTTGTGTCATTTTTATGGGTATCTTAACTTCGAATTAACAAATCGTTAAGGCAAGAAATGGCTGGTGGGGTTTTATTAACAAATCATTAAAGCCCAAAATGACAGGTAGACTTTCAAGATTTTTCTATGGTCAGATAATTGAAACGATGAGATTAGAATTTACATTTTTTACCTGAATAATAATGTTCGATTTTGGAAAAAAAAATTCTTTTCGTCATTCATCATCAACAAATTGATAAATACAAAGAAAAGTCACTTCGAGTGAAGTCTCAAGCTTGTGCAAGCTGCTCAAACCTTCTTGACACCTCTCGACGTTTCGAATAAAAATTGTTGAATCTTATTTATCTTATTGATTTTGTTTCCTAGGAAAAACTCGGAAGAAAAATAAACAAATTATTTACACAAATACATTACATTATTACTATTGTATAATAAAATTACATTATATCTAATTATTATTATTGTTGGCAAAAAATAAAAATCATATAATAAACTGTTTATACATATAAATTATTATTTAATTTACAATTTTTACGAACAAAAATCCAAAATAAGGTTTTAACGTTTTTGTCACAGTTAAAGTCTCCACTCATAGTTTTGTTCGAAGTTAAGGTTTTTGAAGTATCGGCTTTTCGCTGATTGGTTGATGCGTCAGCTGATGCACGGCCGAGCGGTCACCCCTCCGAGTATCGATCATAAACGCTATTCGGGCACAGTGTTGTTTAATCAAATTATTACCCATTTATATTAATTAAATTATTATCGAGATTTTTCAATTGGCAATGTAATTTCCAAAAAATGCAACAAATTTAGAAAAATTGCAACAAGTTTGGAAAAATTGCAACAAATTTGGAAAAATTGCAACGAGTTTGGAAAAATTGCAACAAATTTGGAAAAATTGCTATAAATTTGGAAAAATTGCTATAAATTTGGAAAAATTGTAACGAATTTGGAAAAATTGCAACGAATTTGGAAAAATCGCAACAAATTTGGAAAAATTGCAACAAATTTGGAATAATTGCAACAAATTTGGAAAAATTGCATTAAATTTGGGAAAATTGAAACAAAGTTGGGAAAATCGCATGCAAAAGTTACATGTGGTGTACCGTCAACTACAAGGCCAATGACTCATTCTATTTTGGAAAAAGACAGACCACGGACGACTATTCTTCCCCACCATTTCGTTTTCAAGCAGGATCGTCTCTTGCAGCTGGATAGCGTATCAGAGTTACGCGGGGGTTCTAAGGGTTGACGGGGTGAACGGGGGGTGGTGGAGGGGTTGAGGCAATGTCGCGTCGAGATTACCTCATTCAGTGGTGGTACGCCCAGGAGCCAATTTCACGCGCCAATTTGAGGTTTTATCATCGCGTTCTCCAAGAATATGTATATAGTCGAGAACGGATGCCAAGATCATTTCGTCTGAGGACATAAAAAAAAGGAAGGAAAAATGGAAAGAAAAAAACATCTCAATCCTGGGGTTGGTCGGGGAGGCCATCATCCGGGTGGGTTTGCGAGAGGCAACTTGATGAAAGAAAAAAAAAACCACCTTCTGGTCTTGAAAGAACCTTACCGATCATCTCGTATTAATGTTATTAAAATTCCTTTCAGCCCTAGGTCCCCGATGCTGGAAGAAATAATGGAAGAACCAAATAAAAACAGAAATATAGAACGTTCCTCAAATATTGCGATTTTTACGTTGTCGTTTCTACTCTAGACAAAAAGTCCTCCTTCAAGGGAGGTTACCAATCATACGAACCAAGAACAACGATAAAAAATGAATTTCGATCATTTTTTATGACCGGTTTTTACGAAACGAAAGTTCCTTCTGCTCAACAGTTTTTTGGACATAAAAATCCTCCTCCATTTTCGCATTCTTCAATTATTGTTAAAAGTGGAAAATAAACATTTATAAATATTAATTTATTATTAAAATACGTGTTTGTTTGGGTTGGAGAAATTTTTTGCCAAATAGCTCCCTTATTCATTAATTCTTGACCCAACCATTGTTTATCGTCGTTGAAGTTGCATTTTCATTCCGAAAAAAAACATTGATATTATCCATGAAAAATAAAATTGTTTGACCGATCAGGTATTCGCTGGAGAATACCCCGAGTGCGAGAGGCCTGTCGTCGGAATTACGAATCGGCAAAGCCGGTCACGAAGATCGCGGTGAATACGTGTGCGTAGCCCACAATCCTTACGGCCACGATCGCGCATCCATAAATCTGCTCGTTCAAGAACCACCGAATTTTCCCCGTAATTTGCACATCGCTGACCAGAAAAGCCGATCGATGAGACTCGCTTGGTCTTCACCGGCAGGAGTTGCCGATCCCTTCAACGCTGACATACCGGTCACGAAGTATGTCGTGCAGTACAAAGAGGCACGAGGTACGTGGTCATCATCCAATCACCCCGACGAAAACCGTACTAACATCGATTACGTTCATTTGGTTTGTGCATTAATTTTTTTCTTTATACAAATTAATAGTTTTTCGTTTAAACAGATTTATCTCGAAAACCTGATTTTATTTTCCGAAAAAATTCCAGCGCGAAAATCCGAAGAGAAAAAGTCTAATTCTTTTCACTCATCAACACGGACATTTTTCTACGTTTCGTTCCATCATTCGCCAACCCAATTTTTCTCTTCGCCCTTTATCAAAACACACAAAAAAATATCTACCAACGTCATCGAAAGTAAATTCATCAATCTCTGTACGAAATTACGCGTTTGGGTTTGAATTCTAAGGGTAGGAATTCGTATTTCCATTTCATCGCCATTTTGAAAAAAAAAACGCTGAAAACGATTTGGTGCATAAAAAAATTCTTATGGCCTGGTGGAAATTTCGCTCGTGCCAGGTCGTCTCGTTGGTCGTCAGTTAAAGTTCGTGATCTCTCGCCAGGAAACCTCGAGAGGGTATCAACCTTCAGCAGTTTCCTCCCTGGTGACGTTTACATACATGACCCTCTGGAAAGGCTACCGAGTATATAGACGTAACTAAAATTCTCGAACATTCTAGTCGCGTTCTAAGCCAACGCATTGCTATATAAATACGTATATATTTGGAACTTTCAACAGCAGCCTGTTGTACGTTTCCCTCTCATTGTTGTTGACTCTGGTGCAAAGATAGCTGATTTTTAAATCAGCATCGAATTTTTATTCCATTTGTTTTGTTTTTTTTGTTAATTCACTCAATTGTCTTTATAACGCTCGTTTTTTTCTTTATTTCAAGTGAATACTTTTTATAAAACTTCATTGGATACATTTTTATAAATTTTCACTCTTTTCTTCAAATTTTCACGGGAAACTCAATACTCGTTTAATTAATTATAAAATATAGAGTGAGAATGATCAATTAATTATCATTTCTTCAATTAATTAAATGATAATTTTTACAATTTTTCGAGTCATTTTTTCACACAATGTTCTTATAACTACGAGGCTAGCAAAAAAAAAATTTGATATTAAAAAATCAAAAAACACAAATATCTATTTTTTTCAAATTTACTTATTCAAATAAAAAATAAAAACCTTTGTTATTTACACTCTCTCATTATTCGAAATCGAAATACTATTTTTCTACAATGTTTAAAACACGTTTATTATTTATTTTATTATGATAATTCTTTTATTAAATTAATTCATTTTTTTACGAAAATAAACATCATCGATCGAACACTTTCCTCGAAGAAAAAAGAAATACAATTTGGTATCAGTCCTAACGTTAACGTGCACACTGAAATTACGTGTAAAGTAGCAGCGGTATGGAAAATCATGAAATTACTTGGGAAGAAGGAGGGGGAAAGCAAACGGGTCAAGTTGACGTGAATTGTCTCGTGCACGTAGAAAACGCGGAATATACAGGCGCGTTTAGAGCAACTGTAAGTTACGCCCGTCGTTGAGACAAAGGAAACATCGTGTGCTTGAGATAAGACGAGAGAGTGACGTGTATACGTGACGTAATGTATGTGCAGTTTGGTGAGCATTCGGGATGCAGAGATCGTCGTCGTTATTCTCCTTTTCGTCGGGTCGACGTCGCGATACACGAGAGATTGCCGTTAAAGAATTTTTCAACGAGCGTACTATCGTATCGCTCGACAATGCAGACTCCCTCGAAAAACGCTTCAAAGGCAAACTGTTTGCCTCTGAAAACTCCCTGAAACGTTTGATCAATCAGAAGCCTTTCATATTTCAGTATTAAATAGAAACTCCCAGTCTAATTGCTTCAACTTATCCCCGAGAACTTTTTCCACGAACATTCCAAAAGGCATCCCATTTGTTACATTACCTTGCGGAGTTGATCTTATCATGAAATATCTTCCGTGCTTTCAATCCGTTCCAGTGTTTTAAATTCAAACCGTCAATCCGTAAATATGAAAAGCAAATTATGAAATCCATAAATACGAAAATCAAATTGTAAATCCTTAATTATGAAAGCCAAATTATGAAATCCATAAACATAAAAATGGAATATTTTCAATTTTTTTAATGCGTTCTCCGTTGGCGGAATTGAAATTCGGTTTTCTGGAATTTATTTTATATTCCTTTAAATACCTTGGAAAAAATTGACTCAAATCTTCGTAACGAATTGGGCAAGTTGGAGTTGAATAAAGTGAGCCTTGTTTGTTTCAATTGATCGCCTTAATTTTTTACTCGTTAAGAATGTACAAAATAGTTCGTGCTGTGGACACGATTTGCTTTTAAAGTAAGAAGAGAAACTGCGAAATATCGACTTTCGATAAAACGGTACATGTTTGAAAAAAAAATCAATCAAGATACAAAAATGTAATGTACTACGTTCTGCAGCGAACTGAAAAGTAGAAAATAATTACTTCTAGCCCAATACAGATTTATATATTCAATTTTTTGTTCAATTTAAATCGTTTTTATTTTCTACATTTTTTTTCTCCACTAAACTATAGTTTATTGAATGTTTTGTTTTACAATTATTGTTACAATTATTTTCGTCTTTTCCTCTTATTACGTGAGACAAATCACATCGATCGATGAAGAACCGATGACGTAACCAGATTCATTTTATCCACCTTCAGCGCCACCATTTTTATGGAGAATTTCCAAAAAAATGTGCATGTGAAGATGTCCGAAATAAAAATCATCCATTGGAACGTTGATCGATCATATGAACCATAAAAAAAAGTAGAGCTTCGTATATTTTCCGAGCTCTAGTCTGCCAGTCTCCCTTCAGTTTTCGAATCCATCAAATTGTTCATTGCGTCCCCGGAAGGTTTTTCTTTGAGGTGGGAACAACAATTGTCGCGAATAAAGAACAGCGATAATCGACGATTGCGTATAATAAGGAATAATGATCGCAGAGTTGATCGAATCTATAAGACCGTATGTCTTGTTGAAAGATGAGTGGCATGACCACAACATGCAGCAGCAGGTGACCGGAGACAACACCTACGCTTTGGTAACGCAGCTAAAGCCCGCGACGACCTACGACTTTCGAGTATTTGCGGAAAATCATCTAGGAACTTCAGCCCCCAGCGACATACTTCGTGTCAGTATCAATCATTTTCGAAAACAAAAAAAAAAGAAAATCATCAACAAAAAAAAACGTAACATTCATGTTTCACGAAAGCTCATCTCATTTAGGTGGGAATTTTTTATTTTCCGGATGTGCCATGGTGCTTTCGTTTCAATAACTGATATTGTAGGCCCAAACGGATGGCGAGGTACCCGGTGGTTCACCCAGACACGTCAGCGTCGAACCACTTGGTCCCCAGCAATTAAAGATCACTTGGCAGCCTCCTGATCAATCCACTTGGAACGGAGAACTTCTCGGCTACACCATTATCTCCACGGTTTCAGGGTAACGATCAACTTTGACTTTCCTACTTTCTTCGCTTTTGAACATAAAAAAAATGGATGACAGTTAAAAAAAATGGAAATAGATTTGAAAAAAGGCGATGCTGGTAAATCGTTAATGAATTTGAGAAACCCAAACAAAATGGATGAGGGCGATGATAAAAAAAGATAAAATTGGTGTAAGAAATGATAAGATTGATATACGCGATCAGGTTATCACGCAAAACCAAGCATTCATCCGTGTCGCTTCAAAGTATCGTCATTGAAGATTAATGGATTAATCGGTGTGTCGCTGTTGATAATCAAGAGATTGACGATCACTGGATTTCCACAGTGGCGACGAGCCGTTGGCCAATACCACGAGGGTTGGGATAACCGGAAACGGGGATGGTTCTTACGAGTACAGGCTTGCGGGACTTCAGAAGTACACCCAATACAGCATAGTCGTAAAAGCGTTCAACAGCAAAGGCGATGGTCCAGGCTCCGATCCCATCATAACCCAAACTCTGGAGTCCGGTACGTAGCAACCGTGGTCGTATCGTCTAGTAATTTCGTTGTATCAAAAGCGATAGTACGTACGTGTAGGGATTCCGGCCAGCGAACGTTTCCGAATGTATTTACTGGGTAAACGATGATCCAGCCTTTCCATTTCGTTGGCCAGTGTTAGCTCGTTGCAACCATCGCGGAACGTGCGAAATTTACATGTTTCTTGGTGAATCGTTCCACGAGTTTTGGAGCTTGAACCAAGTTCTATCAAACCTGTCAACTTTAACCTCGACTATTGAACCCTCTGTGCTCGACGTAAATTCTGGAACGGCAAACATGATCCGACGGGAACATAGACCAAGGGTGGAAGGCTGAGAGGGTTGTTGAGGGTGGTCCATTCGAGTATAGATTCGATCCGATATGCTCCAAACTGCTTGGACCATCCCCCCTGAGATCAAATCCAGTTTACATAATGTACCGTACCGCCCTATGGCTCAACAAATCCTCTCAGTTTCCAGTCACCGAAACTTCATCGAAGTTCGGTATATTAACTGTTCAAAGTTTCACATTTTGCCAAAAAGGGAATATTGCTCGACGTTGCGTGTCGTAACTTGACTCGCGTAGCAAGTCGAATTTACCACGAAAAATACTCGATCATTTTTTGAATCTCGATTAGAAATCTGTCATTCGAATCCGGACGAAAATATTCCAGAAATTATAAAAAATTAGGAATTAAAAAAAAGAAAAGCAATTGTCGTTTAACGTTGATTCGATTGAAAAAGGAAATACGTTGTTTAATCAACATTGGGGCTTGGTCTGATCGAAAAAGTAGATAGCTCGTCAGTAGCACCAATGACGTTTTCCATCAACAAAATGTATCGTGGAATTGTTCAGCCTCTTTCCCATTTCCTCCAGACGTTCAGGCTTTTTCGATGAAATCGATTTAACGTTATTGACACAGTTCCCAGCGCTCCACCGCAGAATGTCGTTTGCACCGCTCTAACCGGGCAGAACATCCAAGTGACCTGGAAACCACCACCAAATGACAAAGTTCACGGTGTCATTCAGGGCTACAAACTCCTTTACGAGCCAACGAACGGTGTGACCGCCGAGATTCATGGCTCGAGAGAAACGAAAATCGCTCATGGTCTTAGCACTGTTCTTCATGGTCTCAATCCATACACGAACTACACGGTTCAGGTATTGGCCTACACGCGAACCGGCGAGGGCGTCAGCAGTAATCCGGTTTCTTGCACCACTGAGGAAAACGGTGAGTAACGAGTACTTTCGAATGGGACTTTATTTTGTCTTTTTTGTAATTAACGCCTGACTTACATCGTAGGTTTAAGGTTAAGGTATGCATCGTATTATTAAGATTTTGAGAGATTGGCATTAAAAAATCGCCCGAACTCTCAAACACTCTAGAAAAAATAATAGTTCTTCATAGAACTATTATTGTTGACATTAATTATTAATATAGAATTATAGACTAGATATTATTATAATTATTATAACTATTATTATAATAACTATAATGATTAATATAGAAATGTAGAAAAGAATTAATACATTAATTACACAGGTCTGCAAATTTTAACTTTTATTTTCCCCTTTGAGATTCAATGACTGATTCTAGTGTGTTTTGACGCGCTGATTACGAACATGAACTCAGTTTTCCGCCATTTCATCTAGTTTTCCCAGAAAATTAATTTTTTTATTTTCGCAAAAAACAACACCTTTGTAAGGAAATATTTTTTTTATTAAATTAAATAAATTACAAAATGGATTCTACAACTATGCCCTACATAAATTTACAACTATGC
>JAPYZJ010005412.1:0-32746 GCA_030522765.1 Ophioninae sp. B BG-2022a
CAGGAAAGTCGAAAAATATTTTTATCCGTTTTTAACCTCTCAAAAGGGTCTGTTTAATCGGAAATTGTCTGCTGATTACGAATATGCCCAAAATTTCGTCAAAAGTGCAAAATTAGACTGAGAAAATACGAAAAACCTTTCTAGAATATTTTTTCGACATTTTTCCCTACAAATGAAGAGTTCAATGCGAACAAAATTGTGGATTTATCTTCAAGGTATAAAAATACATCTCACAATATAAAAACACACTCAGAATTTCACGCCCAACTCGTGATTCTTTTCGAATCAGAATTCTGATTAAAATCCAATTAGCGAGCTATTTCTTTTTGGGTCCAATCCAATGCAAAGACTAGACTGGGTGATTGAGACTAGACGGATTTATTACCCGATTTATTACTAAATCCTTAATCGTCCAATGATGAAGACTAACCAACTGGAAAAGTCTCGTTTCGTGCAGCATCGCCAACTTAATGATCCTACGACTACAGATACCTAGGTACATTTGCATCTTCTTGTTCGTTTCAGATTTGAAAGATCGTTGGAACATACCAAACATTTCCCATCGCCTGCTTGGCGTTTTGTTGTTTCTAGCCTCTCGGGAAGCTCTGCCAGTTTTATCGGCCAATGGCGGGACATTCGTCCGCGTGCTGTAATGGAGAATACGAGATAGTGTCAATTACGTCGCGGCATAGGAGCTAGCGTAATTTCAACATGCCAGCTACACTACCCTTATTTTGTCGCTTCACGGACGATGTACAGGATGATTCAAAAAATATCTGACAATTCTTTTTTTTTTTTTGCGAACTTCCGGTGTGCCAAAATCGTCGAGATAATTAGCGTTTAAAAGCCAATTAGCCCAACGATTATCCGGTATTTTTACCAACCTGGTTTAGAATCTTATCGAAAAAAATTCTTTTTGAAGAGCCAAGTAAGATTTTTTAAAAATCGTTTAGATGTTTTTTCGAACGCGATTTAACGAAATTTTGTACCAATTTTTGTGTACGTATATTAATATTCAAACCCAAACAAACCCAAACAATTTCGTGAAGGATTTTTGAAGGATGAAGGATCGACGATTTAACGAAATTCTTTTTTTTCCTGAATTAGGTAATATTGTTTGATAATACGATTCGAGAATTTTCATTAATTGTTTGGGTTTGTTTGGGTTTAAAACTTGAAAAATAATTTCGGATCGTTAGAGATCGTGCAACCGTTTTCTCAGAGTCGGATATTTACTGACGATGAGCAGTTTTCTCGCCAAATGAATTTTTGCTATTTTTGAATCGCTCTGTATACAAACATATGATCCACGCTCGTATGTACACGTTCATCCAGACGGCCAATCGCGTACAGACGAGAATCGCAAATTGTTGTTCATCTGACTGTTCCCCCCGCCCCCTACCACTACGGAACGAAACAACGAGACTATGGTCGGGCCAATTAAGTTTCCATGACCACAATCACCTCACGGGCCTTCCTTGCTCTTGAGTATTATTTGAACACGAGAAACTTGTTTCGTTTAAGTACACGTGTACATTTGTCGTCGTTTTTGATCATTTTCAAAATTCAAAAGTCGAATTCAAAATTTCAAAAGTCTTAAAATTCAAAATTCGAAAATCAAATTTAAAATTTCAAAAGTTTTAAAATTCAAAAATCAAAAGTCTAATTTAAAATGTCGAAAGTGTCGAAATTCAAAAGTCAAATTTAAAATATCAACAGTTTCAAAATTCAAAAGTCAAATTTAAAATATCAAAAGTTTCAAAATTCAAAAGTCGAATTTAAAATTTCAAAAGTTTTAAAATTCAAAAATCAAATTTAAAATTTCAAAGGTTTCAAAATTCAAAAATCAAATTTAAAATTTCAAAAGTCACAAAATTCAAATGTCGAATATAAAATTTCAAAAGTTTCAAAATTCAAAAGTCAAATTTAAAATATCAAAAGTTTCAAAATTCAAAAATCAAATTGAAAATTTTAAAAGTTTCAAATTCAAAAATCAAAAGTCAAATTTAAAATTTCAAAAGTCTCAAAATTCAAAAGTCAAATATAAAATATCAAAAGTTTCAAAATTCAAAAGTCAAATTTAAAATATCAAAAGTCACAAAATTCAAAAGTCAAATATAAAATTTCACAAGTTTGAAAATTCAAAATTCAAAAGTCAAATTTAAAATATCAAAAGATGTACGTTTTAGAAAATGTTCAAAATGTACAAAAACGGAAACTTTTCGTAATCCTGCAGTTTGATGGTACGGAATTTCGATAGAGTAATTAGGCCGTGTAACGAAAGGAAAAACGGGAGTCCGGAGGGCCAATCTAGGGGGCTTTCATCGTTATTGGTCCGTTACAAATATGGGACACGGACGAAACGCCGAATCGAACGGTTCATTCGAAAGTGGGCTTGCGGGGGTGCATTTGTACGCGGCTATTTGCATGGTTTGTCATTTCATCGTGAGAACAAAACGAGAGCGAGGGTACGCGTCGATAACGAGACAATTTGGGTGAGTGTGTTTCGAGGCAAATTTTCAATCGCGTTTCGACGATCGCCACGTAGTCCTGCAGAAACCCAATGAAAGTACCAAATGAAACGCATGCGTTGATGGAATTCCGTTTCACCGTCGATCGAGACATTCCAACAAGAGAAATATTTTAAAACCACGAAAATGCTCATATTTCCGTTTTTGTTTACATGACAATTTTTTATACGTATGAAATATCGAAAAATTTAGCTAAAAAATTTAAATTAATTAAAAAATCATTTTCGCGAAATTCAATCACTTTTCCATTTCGTTTTTCGTTTCGTCAAATCGATTATGCTTTCACGTACAAACATTGCGACAAATCGGGCAATTTTTTTAAAATTGTTATCACGTAAATTTTTATGCAAATAATATTCCCAGTTTAATATAAGAAACTGAGGAATTTTATAGTAAATAAAAATGGCATTTTAGTATCAATTTTGGAATTTTCGTATTATTTTCAATGGAATTGTGACGTATAAATTTTTGTCATTTACTACTTCTTTCACATGAATTTAATTATCAATAATAATTCATCACTATGTAATTCAATTAAAAATAATAGTGATATTTTTTCTCATAAATTTAATTATATAAAAATATTAATTACAGAATTATATATATTTATATGTGATATTAAATTATTATGAATTATTAAACTATTTTTGTTATACATCTATGTAATGATTTACATAACTATGAATTTATCATTATTTTTAATCCTTCTTATTTTATATTTAGTATTGTTTTATTAAAAACGTTTAATCGTAATTTTCAATATTAAAAATTCCAAGCAAAATTCCAAAGTTTTTCGACTATTTTTCCAGTCGTGATTTTGAAGACATTTGGGACTTTACATCGAGTATGAAATCACCGGGTAACCGAAGTCTTGGAGATTTCAGAGATCACTGCCCTCATATCGAAATCCGCGTATTTTTCCGTGAGCTTTAAAAGTGTAAGTGTGGAGGTCGTATGGAGGGTTGAGTGATTCTCAAGACGCGATAAAACACACATGGCGCTCAATATAGGGAAAGCTTTTGTGGAGTGAAACGTAAGAGGGTACGTGACACCCACACGCGTTGCCAATAGAATGGAATTTACGAGAGGTTCGTTAAATTGATTCCTAGATTCGATGCCATCCAGCTTCAAAAGTTAGCTTCTTGGTTAGAAGAGAACTTCCGGTCTTGTATAGTGGTCTCTTGGCGAAGAGAATTAAGACAGTTGCTTGTAGGAAATCGAGACGACGAGTAAAGTTGTTCGGCCATACAAATTCGATTCAGTCCCATCGACAACCCAAGCAAACCCAAACAAACCCAAACAGTCCCAAACAGTCCTAAAGAAACCCAAACAATCCTCAACAAACCCAAACAAACCCAAGCACTCCCAAACTGTCCCAAACAAACCCAAATTGTCGCAAGCAAACCCAAACAATCCCAAACAAACCCAAACTGTCTCAAACAAACCCAAACAAACCCAATCAGTCCCAAACAAACCCAAACAAACGCAATCAGTCCCAAACTGTCCCAAACAAACCCAAACTCGATTCAGTCCCATCAACAACCATCAAAAGTTCGATCAGTTTACTCCAAAAGTCCAATTATCCAATTAATGATAAATTTTCCCACCGCAAAACTCGTCAAAGCTGACAGAGGTGGAGGGTTGCAGAAAAGAGGGTTGGAAAACCATATGGAAGACGAGGGTGAGTTCTGGGGCGTCGATAATCAAAATTGGCTTCAACCGTCTCGACTTTCGCCACCTTCCGCATCACGAGAATCGCCCCTTCGTGCGTTATAACCGAAACATCGCGAACGATGTAATACAATTATCAGGGCCACGCCACTTCTCGGCAAATTGCCCCGTGTACGACGCAAATATTTACCGATCGAGTTACGTCGAACCATTTTCGATTATTTCTCATCGCAGTAATGAGTTTAGGCCCTGAATTCTAATTGTGACTTTTTGTAAATGAAAAAGAAAAAAAAATTGTTTTTTTTTTGTATTTTAAAATATTTTTTATTATTTTTTTATATATATGTTTTTTAATATTTTTTAAATATCTTTTTGTATTTCGTATATAAAAATTTATTTTAAAATATTTTTTATCATTATATTATGTATATATATATTTACTAATATTTTTTAATTTTTTTTTCGTATTTTGTATATAAAAAAAATCTTTTTTTTTTTTATTTTGAGTAAAAAATGTTTCATCACTTGGGACTCGATCTTCGTAAACTCAATCTTTTTCGTTGTTTTTTTCGATCGATGACTAAAATTTTCAAAATTCAAAATACAAAAGTCGAATTCAAAATTTCAAAAAATTAACGTTTTTGAAAATTTTCAAAAAACGTAAACTATTCTTTCCCTTTTGGAATTGGATTTCAGTTTTTGCGCACTCACTCTCTCACCACACATAAACATTGCAAAAATGTTCGTCAAATTCAGGAAGCTTCGTCGATTTTTCGATTTTCGTTGGAATTTCAATTTTGAACGTAATTAGATTTCCCTCGAGGAGGGTTTACGCGGTTGGTTGCCCGCCAATCACGGGGAGACAAACTTTTCTCGCGGTGAGCAACAAATTGATGTTTTCGTAAACTCTCTAGTATAGATAGGGGGTTTCTCTTCCCTTCGTTTTATCGAATATAAACTTGACGTGCGTTGACCCAAACGAGCTGTAATTCGAAACTTTCCGTAGCTTGTTTCGTTTTTTTTGTTTTTTTTTTTGTTTTTTTTTCGTTTTTTTGTATCTTTTTTGGTTTTTTTGTATTTTTTGTATTGTTTTTGGTTTTTTTGTATTTTTTTGTATTTTTTTGTTTTTGTTTTTTTTTTTCGCTTTTTTTTCATCGGCAACGTTTCCAGGTCATCAACAATCCTTAGTTAAATCAGTGACGAAGAGAAAGACAGAAAAGCTCGATTTTCCGACCAAGTTGGCAAGTTTCGCACGTTTCATTGATTCGAAACGAAACTTCGAATTGAGGAAGTCCCTAGGGTATCCCTAGATCGTTGATTCGACTCCAGCGTTGAACAGCCAAGGGACATTTTCCCCCTTGATGAAGCCACCAAGGGGGCGGGGAAAGACAGTTTGGAACGAGGAAAATTAATCTGCAATGAAGCTCGGATCGTGTCTCTGCTAATTTGTCTTCCGGTAAATTCACGCAGTTTCATCTAATGCACGTAACAAACGTGAACAATTGAATTCGTTCTCTTCAAAGTGATGAAGGTTTTTTCAAAAATTTTTTACGGGCATTTTTTACGTTTGTTTTTGCATAATTTTTATTAACATTTAAATAAGCTTTAGAAATTTTTTGAAGTAAAAATCTATACAGTCTAATCTATATAGTCAAACAATGATTACCATTATTAAGAGAGATAATTATTATTATGAAAATTATTAAAACTATTAAGATATTTATTATTTAGAATTATCATTTATATTATTTATATTATTAGATATTATTAAGATATTACAAAGATAATTAAGATTATTATTATTAAGAGATGATGATGATGATGATGATGATGATGATAGATTTTAATATGGCCCAGTAAAACTTTCGGGCAATACGATGCAATATACAAAATAATAACAAAATAACAACATAAATAATAATAATAATGATACATGAGGAAACTAAATAATACAATTTAATAATAATTCTATAATAAAATAATGTAATAAATGTATACAATAAAAATAAAAATAACAATTTTAATAATAATAACCTACACCTTTGCCAGCAGCCCATTTAAATTCAATACAAGAAAATAGTAATAACAACTATATAATTCAAAATAATGAAATTGCAAAAAAATAAGAACGAAAAAAAATATATATATCAATAACAACATTTATAATATGATCCAGTCACCAAGAGAGAGAGAGAGAGAGAGTGAGAGAGAGAGAGAGAGAGAGAGAGAGAAATTGTTTTGTTCTTTCTCTTTCCCCCTGCTTCTTGTCTCACCCCCCACTCCTTCTCTCTCTCTCTCTCTCTCTCTTTTTTTCTTTCTCTCTCTTCGCCCAGAGAGAGCCCTCGAGGTTTCGTTCACGATGTCCGAAGGTCTCAAAGCCAGTTTGTCATGCGCCGCGAGTTTGGACCGACGCGACGCGAATCACCGTATGCCTTCCGGTTCGGAGTCGAGTGTTGTCTTTATGGCTCGTGTTCGCGCTACCCACGCTTCGCCACATTATTCCCTCGCAATACACTTATTACGAGGTGACTCTTCAGCCACCCAAAAGATATCCTCGTTTTTTTTTTTTTTTTTTTTTTTTTTTTTTTTTTTTTTTTTTTTTTTTTTTTTTTTTTTTTTTTTTTTTTTTTTTTTTTTTTTTTTTTTTTTTTTGGCTATGCCACAGCTGACTATCCAAAATTGGCGGATTAAAATACTGGAGCTGAATTGGTGAGATTCCCAAAAAACTAAACAATGATGATGGTAAAAAAAATGTTTATGTGAAACCGGAAGTCGGGTCGAAGATGGGCTTTCAGCCATTTTTTATTGATAAGACTGATAATTAATAATAATTTCATTAATGAAATATTTAATTTCAGTTAGTTATGAATTTATTTTTTATATAACTGCATTTTTCAATAATTTCATCAAATGTTCGTCAGTACTCGAATAATATTCAATTAACTTTTTAGCCATTTTTCAAAATTGCATTGCAAAAAAATTGCAAATTGCAAAGTTGGAAATTGCAAACTGCAAATTGCAAAAAGCATTTTTTCAAAATGATTTTCAAAAAATCCTACTCAATTTTCGAATGATATTTCATTTATTCTAAGTTATATTTTAGTTAGTTATCTATTTCGACGATTATGTAATCATTTATTTATTATATAATAATTATATAATTATAGATATCTATAACTAAGTTATCTTTAGTTAATTTTTTTAATTCTTTTTTAAATCAACCACTTTGAGTTGATAGACTGCTCGTTTTTGTGTATTTTTTCTTCGATGAAAACTTTCTTATCAACGTAAATCTAAATCCGAAAAATAAAAATTAGTAAAATAAAAAAATAAAAGAACGTCGTAATTAAATGTATTTCATTATACGAGCATAAAACAAAGGAAAATTACGATTTATTTGAATCGTGTTTAATAATTTTTGTAAAAATCCAAAATGTTGTAAACTTTCACAAAAAAAAAAGACAACGGTTACAAATGTTCAATTGTTTGTTGACACAGCAATTTTTCTTCCTTTTTAAAATATTGCAGTGATCGAGAGGACCCGTGTCTCTTCGCGTGGCTTCGTCCGATATTTTTTAAAGCACTTTCTCCTGCCACGAGGGTAGGAATTAGATTTTTTTTACCTTTTAAAAAAAAATTTTTTTTTTTCGTTCACCGGTTTCGCGAAACCTCGAGTATAGAAAAAAAAATGAAAAAAAAAAAAACGTTGAACGCGATGCTTGGGAGTGGAGAGAATATTTAGCAATGAAGCGGTACGTTTCAGGAGCAAAAGCTAGACATATAATTATAGAGTGCCGGGCGTGGAGGGGGCAGGGGGATAGAAAGGAGATCTCGTGAGAAAATGCCTCGGCCTTATAATGGCAGTGTATCACGGAACCAACCCTCTCCCTTTTTGCCCTTCATTCTCTCTCTCTCTCTCTCTCTCTCTCTCTTATTTTATTTTTTTAGGACTTTTATTTGTCGTATTTCTATTTTTAGTATTTTTATTTTTCGTATTTTTATTTTTAGTATTTATTATTCTTCTTTAGTATTTTATTTTTAGTATTTATTATTCTTCTTTAGTATTTTATTTATATATTTTATTTTTTTCTTACTATACTTTATTGTTTATTAAATTATTTTTGTATTTATTATTCTTCTTTAATAATTTATTTTCGTATTATTATTCTTCATTTTTTTGCGTCATAGCTTGCTAAGGCATAAATATCTCTCTCACTTATTTGATTTTTTTTGTATTTATAATTCTTCTTTACTACTTTATTTTTATATTTTATTTATATTTTTATATTTCATTTTTGGTTCTTTACTATACTTTATTGTCTAGTAAATTATTTATATATTTATTATTCTTCTTCAGTGCTTTATTTTTGTATTATTATTCGTCATTTTTCACTCATAGCTTAAGCACAAATATATATTTATCCATCTCTCTCTCTCTCTTTCTAAATTTCCTAGACTTCCTAGATTCTAGGAAAGAATTCTAGGGAATTCTAAATTCCCTAGAATTCCCACCTGTAGTTTGCATCTTCGTGCTTCCTTACCCTCCCCCTTTTCCTCCTCAAAAAGCCAAAAAAGGAACAGTATCGAACGAAAAGCACAATTCTCAAAAAAAAAAAAAAACAAAAAAGCCAAAAAAAAAATTTTTTTTCCTCGCGACACTCTATATCCTACCGATCATTTTTTTTTGGCGAAAGGAACTCATCGACATCCTCTGAAAGCCGGGGGGCGAGTCGCAAAAGTGGGGAGGAGAACGGGGGAAGGGGGGGGGGTGCAAAAATCGAAGCGGTTGATGAGAAGAATGGGGGCGGAAAAAATTTGGAGGCTATACGGAGGCCAAAAAAACCCAAACCCAAAAAAAAAAAAAAGTTGGTCTCTCTTTTATGTATTTTCTTTTTCGTGAATAACTCCGGATCACGAAACGATGATTATCCGTCCGCGAAGCAATCATACCTTCTCGATAAGTAGAAATTCACGGATATACAACTCTACTGATTTCCGTAATTCTAGCGTTCTCTTTTGGATTCCAGAATATGCGGATGAAGAACGTAAATCGCGGAGAGAGCGAGCATTCTCCGGTGAGTTTCGATTTTTTCCCCCACATTTGGTGGGTTAGTTTTTTTTTATTTTATAATAATCATTTTTGATGATTTCATAATTAATTATTTAATGCAAATAAATTTGCATAATCGAATATATTTCACGAATGAAAATATATCTGTATAATTCAATATAATTAATAAATAGGATAAATAAATCTTTATAATTTAATACAATTGAATATAATGAATAAGAAAAATTTGTCATATTCATTTTCATTTAATTTGAATTCAATTTTCTTCTTTTAATTTCAATTTGAATTATTTAATTATTTTTAACAATTCTTGTTCAAAGAAATTCGTTGAACCTGCCTATTTATTTATATTTTTTATTAATAAAGTTAATTAACAATTTTATTAATATAAAAATTACTACTTTCTTTGTTTTATGCCCTTATTCACAGAATATTAATAATTCTTCGGTAAAAAAAAGTGAAGCAACTTATCGATATTTTCAAAAACTGCAAAAAACGAAGAATCATCCGAATCGTGATAAAAAAAAACCGAGCCAATATCGTGATAAATTTTTTGCTCTCGGTTCACTTCCATCCACTTCCGTAAATTGAACGTGCAATTGCATTGATCATCGTCTTTAACGCGATACGGGCAGCCTCATTTTTTGTTACACTCTCCTCGCCGACCATTTTACGCGGCTGTGTAATTTCGCCTGTCTGTTGCAGAAACGTATCATCGCGGTCACGAGATCAGGTAAGGTTCTTCAAATGAATTAAAAAAAAAATCGAGGAAATATTTTTCAAAAAAGATGTTTTAAAAAAAGTCTGCGAAAATGAGAAATAAATATTATCGCCGAGGTTTCGGGGTTTGAAAACTGGTTTTATTAGTATTCCAAAGCTAGTCGTATTTTGTTTGGGTTTGTTTGGGTTCAAGGCTGGTCGTATTTTAGCACAAAATCAACATTTAAATAAATCAACACGATAACTCGATATAAATAAAAATCAAATAAATAAAAATCAAACAAATACAAATAAAATAAACAAAAAACAAATAAATAAAAAACAAACAAAAAATGAAACAAGCCAACAAAATCGACGCAATTAACATTTTAATAAAGATTGTTGTAAAAATCATTAATTTCGCAATTGCACGTACGTTTTATTGTTTGGGTTAAAATTCTTCACAAATTCCAACTACAATGAGTCTGATAATAAAAACTCCTGGATTTGTTTGGGTTTGTTTGGGTATAATAGAGGGTGGGAAGAGAATTACAAAGGGAAGTAGCTGAGAGAGAGAGAGAGAGAGAGAGAGAGAGAGAGAGAGAGAGAGAGAGAGAGAGAGAGAGAGAAACAAGAGCGTTGTCCAGCAGGTGTCACGTGGTCGGCAAGTTAGGTCTCCCTCCCGAAGAATCCCCAGGTAGCCGAGAGTCAGGTGAATTACGGCGGGAGAAGCCAGGACGAGCCTCCTCGTTTCGTGGGGGCCTTCGCGAGTTATCTCTCGGCGAGGAGGGCCTCGTGCGTCGTCTTTGCCCACGGACACGCTCCGGGGCGTGCGTGTGCTCCTTTATTCTTCTTCCTTGCTCTCCGTACGATCGCGATCTCGGGACCTCTTCTCTCGTCCAATCGTGAACGAGAGAAACTCGCAACGTTCACCATTCCGAGAGTCTCGTTGGGGGAGATCCAGGGGGAAAAATGTGCGAGCTACGTTGAAACGTTTGCTGCAACAGGAGGTGTACACACGAACCCAAACAAACGCACACATATCTATATATGTATACCGGGTGTTTCATAATTACTGACCCACCCGGGATTGGCGGGTTTGGGCGATCATGAACGTCTATCTACCTCACCCAAACAAACCCAAACAGTCCCAAGCAAAACCAAACAGTCCCAAACACAACCCAAACAATCCCAAGAAATCCCAAACAAACCCAAACAAACCCAAAAAGTCCCAAACAAATCCAAACAATCCGAAAGAACCTCAAACAAACCCAAACCGTCCCAAACAGTCCCAAACAAACCCAAACAATCCCAAGAAATCCCAAACAAACCCAAACAATCCCAAGAAATTCCGAACAATCCCAAACAAACCCAAAAAGTCCCAAACAAATACAAACAATCCGAAAGAACCCCAAACAAACCCAAACAGTCCCAAACAAACCCAAAAAATCCCAAGAAATCCCAAACAATCCCAAACAAACCGAAATAGTCCCAAACAAATCCGAACAATCCGAAAGAACCTCAAACAAACCCAAACAGTCCCAAACAAACCCAAACGAAACCAAACAAACCCCAAAAAGTCCCAAACAATCCCAAACGGTCCCAAACAAACCCAAACAACATTACGAAATTCGAATAGCTCTCATTCGAAAACTAATGGACGGATCGAAAAACTCCTTGGCGCGATTGTCAAACAAACCCAAACAAACCCAAACAACAATACGAAATTCTAACCGCTCCCATTCGAAAGCTAATGGACGGATCGAAAAACGCCTTGGCACGATTGTTTCGGTCACCTACGCGGACCCTAATCCAGGGTGGGTCAGTAAATATGAAACACCCGGTATATATATCTGGCTCTCTTTTCCTCTTTCTCGATGAAGGTGGAAAGAGGCGAAGGGAAAGAGAGGCCAGAGTGAAGGGCCCTCGAGGCTCTTGGACTTCTGGGCCCCTCGCACGTAAAGACACGTACGTGGCTTTACTCCCACCTGGCGTCTGCAGAGAAGAGCCGGCTCGGGCTGTTCACCGCAGCCATGCTACACACACGATTCTTAGACGCGCGTCAGTCACGGGATCTATTCGGATCCACGTAACACGTCTGGATAGAGGGACCCATCGCGAAAATCTCTCCTTGAATCGTCATTGTTTTTTTTTTCCTTTTTTTTTCGTTTTTATTCGTTGTTGAAAAAGAAATAGATTAGGCAAAGTGAAAAACGAGACTGTGACAGGAATTGGACCATCGCGAAGTGATTTTTGAATTTTTAGTGATTTTTTAGTAATTTTTAGAAACAAAAAGTGACGCGAAAGTTCGGTTTGATGTGACGGGAAAAATAAAACTTGGCTTGTACTCGTTTTTATATTTTTGTATAACCCAAACAAACCCAAACAAATCCAAACCCAAAAAAGAAAACAAAAAAAAATCCAAAAAAACCCAAATGAAAATTTGGGAAATTTGGGAAAAGACAGCGGATGGTGGTGACAATTGATGAGAAAAACACCTAAAAGAGGGAACCCTCTTGGTTGGAATTTTTTGGTTGGGTTTGTTTGGTTTTTTTTTGTGAATTTTGACGTTTTTTTATCTTCTTTTCTCTCTCTCTCTCTCTCTCTCTCTCTCTCGATCGCGAACAGGTGAAAAAAACCACCTTGCCGATTGGTGTATTTCTCCTTCGATATATTTTTCTCTCTTCTTTTCCTGCTTTTTTTGAAGCCCCACTGTATTCTTCTCGTATTGGAGGAATCCACCTTTTGTTTCCTCCCCGTATACATACTTAACGATAATTGGAAGTATAGGTGATTTTCGGGACATCCAACGACGTCCTGGAATGTCCTCGAAATTTTTCAACTTTACGCTATCGTCCTCGAATTCACTTTTCGTTGCGTTTGAAGATACAACGTTGAAAATACTTTTAACGATACCACTGGACGTATCGGGTATGACGGTGAAATACGGAGGTCGTTGTAACCGGTTTTCAATGTAAATACTTGACTTGCAACGAAATATCGTATCTTGAGTATCTATAAGTACAGAGGGCATTTCAAGGCTCTTTCGAAAAACGGAAAATTAACGGGTCATTTGCAAAAATTGATTAATCATTATATAATTGAAAACGCCATTTGATTCGATTAAATTTTGAAAAAAGTTTCATTCAATTCAATTAGCAATTTCACATTAATTATTTATCTTTCATTTTCATTTCTCTTAAATTATTCCAGTTTGATTCCTCTTTAACTTACAAACTTTATAAATATAAATTTATAAAGTTCGTTTGCATTTTTTATAAAGTTATTTTCTAAGTTTTTAAACTTCATTTAAAGTTCGTTTTAATGTTTTTAAATTTCAAAAAGTATAAATTCAAAAAATGTATCAAGTTATAAATTTACAAAGTTTATAAAGTGAATTAAAAAAAATATACTCCCTATTCGATGTACCAACTTTAATATCGATTTAATTACAAAATTATTATTATTTTTATTTGAATCGAGTAATTTATTAAATCTCATTTGTCACAATTAAAAATCAATTTATTTTTCAATTTGATCAAATACGTAATAAATTGTTGAAATCCAATGAAAAAAAAACGATACCTAATATTGGCTAAAGAAATTTTATTTTATTTTTATTACAAAATTTTGAAAGCGGTTTAATAGCGAAAAAAAAGTGTTTGATAAAAGTGTACTTTGTCTGGACGCGCGTAAAGAGCATAAAGTACACCCGGACGAACTACCTGTTACGACCACGCGCATAAATGTGCGTGCGTGTGCGCGCGCATAAAATAGCGGAGGAGTTTATCCTGCTTCTGTAAATAAAAAGGGCCCGGCGTCGTGTTATAAAACGCCTTGGAATGTCGCGGAATCGAGACACTGATAAAAATCGCGAAGCCAACTCTACTTCTATTTCCATCTTGCCCGTCGAGATTCTCGGACTTGGTCAAAGTTTATTAGTATGCCGAGTGTAAAACGTTCTCCTGGAAGTATCGACGACGACGTCGACGACGAAGGGATCGACAACGATGACAGTGCCGATGACGAGAATAGTGAATTAATTTTAAAAAACTACGACAACAAACCCAAACAAACGTAAACAAAATAACAACAAAACGACATTTTTAAACTCGTTTCCAGATAGGGTGAACCATTCGTGAGATCGTGCAAAATTATTGTGAAACGATCTTCAATTACGAAACGATCGGCAGACTCAAAAACAAAAACCCTTGCCGATTTGTATTCCAAAATCGAAAATCGGTAAGCAACGACGTAAAAAATCGGCAAGTGTGAATCCATAGTGTATCGATCTTCAACTACGAAACGATCGGCAGACTCGAAGGCGATCTCGCCGATTTTGCCTCCAAAAGTCGAAAATCGGTAAGCACCGAACATAAAAAATCGGCAAGTGTGAAACCACAGTGTATCGATCTTCAATTCCGAAACGATCGGCAGAGTCAAAGGCGATCTTGCCGATTTTGTCTTCCAAAATCGAAAATCGGTAAGCACCGAACATAAAAAATCGGCAAGTTTGAAACCCCAGTGTATCGATCTTCAATTACGAAACGACCGGCAGACTCAAAGGCAAGAACCTTCACCGATTTGTGTTCCAAAATCTGAAATCGGTAAGCACCGAACAAAAAAAATCGGCGGGTGTGAATCCACAGTGTATCGATCTTCAATTACGAAACGATCGGCAGACTCAACGGCGAGAAAACTCGCCGATTTCGTCTTCCAAAATGGAAAATCGGTTGCCGATCGGCACCAGTGAAAAATGACGATTTTTAATAGCTCGCGTTTTCTCACTTTCAATTCAATGAATCGTGAAACCTGACGGAATCATCAACGAATCCTTAGGTACTTTACCGATCGTCGATTTTATCTTCATTTCCGTCTCTTCACCCTCTTTTCTTTCTTTACCGATTTGTTTTTTCGGTTTTTTTTTCGCCTCCGAATAATTATTTTTCTTAATTGCGTGTGAACTCGCGCGTGCGTGTAAATTGACGAGTTTATTGCTGGTATTGCGGAGGAGCGCATGTCCGCCTACGTCTGGAAGGACGTGTACCGATCTCGTGTCATTCACCTGAGGCCCCGACGACACAGGTAACTATACTAAAGTGAATGAGAGAATTTCTGTGTGAAGACGTACCGCTGAGGGGCTTGAGGGGCGAGGGAACGTTTTAAGGCCCCCGCGAGGGCGTCGAGAGGAACTGGGAGGGTCGAAGAGGGATCCAGCCGTCGGCGAGGTTGATCGATAACCGCGCACACGCACACATACGATTCTTTGTCCTCCTAGCATATGGGTGTCAATCTCAATGGGCATTCGATCCCATACAGCTCCGGTAATAATGAAGAAAGAACTATTGTTGGAGTCCGGGCTTTAAGTGGGCTTCATTTGAATTTAAAAGGAGCGCTCGAAAATGAGAAAATACGTATGTACAGGGCGGCCCAAAAGGTGATGATCAAAAGAAGTTTTTTTAAAAATTTATTTGCATTTTTTCTTATTTTAATTAATTTTTAGTTTCTTCATTTTTTATTTTGATTAATTTTTGCTTTCTTTATTTAAAAAAAATTTTTTTTAGTTTCTTCATTTTTTATTTTGATTAATTTTTGCTTTCTTTATTTATTTTTTTATTTATTTTTATTTTCATTTGTTTTACGTTTATTTACTTTTACTAACCCAAACAAATAAACGACAATAAAAGTATAAATCATACACAATTTTCTGTTCTGAATAATATCGTACGAAAAAAAATAATTTTCTTGACTTTTTTTATACCTCACACACTTTTCGGAAAAATGATAATGAAAAATGAAAAATCCTAAAAATGTTTTTCCTTTTTTCATTTTCATTTTAATTTTTGTTTTTCCTTTTCGGAAAAAGCAAAAAAGGAAATATCGAGAAAAAAAAAGATTATTTTATACGAAAACGTATCTATATTCGTTATAGAAGAATAGTTATGTCACGATCAAGTGGTCATGAAAATACGGATATATCGTTCTACTTTTTAGAACTTAATATCTATGAATATTCAATCGTGGAGTTGAGCGATTATTCTCATGAATCCTTGGCTATCGAGGCAAGTCAATTGGAAAAATATTAGTGCCCGCAAAATCGTCGGTCGTTTGGGACCAGGAAGGATTTTAAAAAAAGTGTCAGCTTGAGAACACCCAATGAGACGTGTCAGTCACCCTCACGAATTTGACAGTTGTTTCTTCGTTACAACGATTTGATCAATCGTCGCTATTAATATTCCAGACGAAGAGAAAGAGAGAGAGAGAGAGAGAGAGAGAGAGAGAGAGAGAGAGAGAGAGAGAGAGAGAGAGAGATAATGATAATAATAATAGATTTTATTATGCTCTAGTAAAAAAATTTCGTTCAATTTAAAATAAAACAAAAACATTAACAAAAAAAAATTGAATTTAACAAAATAATACCTAAATAATAATTATAACAATGAAAATTGTAATAAGTATGAATATAAATGTATATATAAATAAAAATATATTTTGTATTTATATTTTATATATAATTTTATATAATAATATATTAATATATTAGATATATTTTATAAAATTTTAAAAAATATATATATTTAATATATTTGAATATATTTCATATTTATATTTACATTTAGAGAGAGAGGCAATGGGGGAAAGGGGAGAAAGAATGCGAATGAAAAAATGAAAAAAAAAAAAAAAATTGGCGAGCCCCCGCGTAATCCGGTCGGAGGCGATCGCGAGTGATTCATCCAACCGTGAGAGATGTTTCATTTGAATACGTTTATACTCACGTATGCGCGCAGCCGTGTGTTTATTTTATAGACGTTTATTGTACTCCTCGTGGTACACGCACACACGAGGTCACGTCTGGCCAACGTTCAACACCGAAAACGTCTGCGCGAGAAATTCGCAAAACGACTATTTACAATTTCACGCTTTTACATATGTATACGATTCTGTTGGATCGTAGAAATTCAATGTCGAAACGACATTACGTGTCGTGTCGTCTTTCGAAATCGACGCGTCGACTTTATTAAACTTTCACGTGTCGCATTTGCATCAGACTCTTATTAGATACGGAGTACTTTTTTTTTTCTTTTTTTTTTAGGCTAATTAAATTATATTCATTGATATCGATTCATTTCAATTTATAAATTTCGTTTTTTCAGTAAGAACTGCTGAGGTATTAAATTTTTTATTTACTAAGAAATAAAGTAAATAAATAATACATTTTTATTTTAATAATTTTAAACAAAATAAATTTTGCAAATTATAATAATTTTAAATAAAATAAATTTATCAAATTTTAATAATTTGAAATAAAATAACTTTTTCAATTTTTAATAATTTGAAATAAAATAAATTTTTCAAATTTTTAAATTTTAATAAATTTTAATAAAATAAATAGGTAATCAACTTTTTATTCAGTAAGAAATAAAATAAATGGACAAAACACATACGTGTATAAACTATACGAGGTTTGTTCAAAAAATACGGTGACTTTTCAAATTTCGAGAACTACCTTCAATTTTCGATTTTTTCGTTACGTTGGTACACGTGTCGCCAACATATGTTGACATTTGCTCTGTTCATTTGAGCTACCCTTTTCAACACTTTTTGCACTTTTTTTTCGAAAAATAAAAAGAAAATTTATTTTTCTAAAATTAATATTATATATACATATATATGTAAATTCATATATAAATACTTCTTATATAAATATTAGTTTATATATTATATATTTAAATACAGTTTAATATCGTTAAATATATAGTATAATTTTAGTTATATAATTAAATGAATAAATAAATAATATATAATAAATATATCGTATATATAAATAAATTAGTATAAATAAAATATGTAAATATTTATATATAATACTTAATTTAGACAAAAAAAAAAGATTTTTGTGGTTTAATTCACATGGAAAATTCAACGGTTAATTCAACGAGACCAGAAGAACCACGAGGGTGTATGTGAGGCAAAGTTAGTCCAGGAAAGCCTGTACGTGATTGCACTTGGCTCGCGAAGAGAAGGAGAGTATGTATCACGAAGAAAAGATTTTCTATTCATCTTATAGGGTCTCTACGCGTTGATGCTTACCTTCCTTATGCCAGACGTTCGTTGCTCCGGAACCCACGCGTTACCAGGGCTCCCTCCGAGTACACTGACACTCCGACACTGCATACGTATCCTCGTACCTTAACACTTTGCGTATGTACTTTGGTTTACACGCACGACCCAAGCGAATGTGCCCTCTTCGTACAAAAACCGAGATTCCAGCTCGGGCTCAATGTCGTTTTTTTTTTTTTTTTTTTTTTTTTTTTTTTTTTTTTTTTTTTTTTTTTTTTTTTTTTTTTTTTTTTTTTTTTTTTTTTTATTTTTTTTTTTTTTTTTCGAGTCAATAATAAACTTTCAAAAGGCAAATAATAAATACTAGGATTTGTTTGGGCTTGTTTGGGTTTGTTGGGTTTGCGAATAAATACTAGGTTTGCTTGGGTTTGGGAATAAATACTAGGATTTGTTTGGGTTTGTTTGGCTTCTCTCGCGTTTTTTAATTTAATTTGAATTTAATTTAATAGTTTTTAATTTAATAATTAATTTTTGAATTAATACTTTGGAATTTAATGCATTTTTTCTTTAGAATTTAATACCTAATTTTATAATTATATTTTCAATTCAATGATTAATTTTAGACTTACTTTTGAACCTTTTTAATTAATTTATTGTTCCTCCAAAAACCTTTAAATATTCAATTCACTCCTATAAAATTTCAACTCTATTTCGTCTCACCCTCTTAAATTAAAAATTACCTATGCCAAGTTTTAAGTTTCTGCACGTAACAAAATATCAATTTTTACGTTTATTTTCCCCCTTAAAGGATTATTTATTTAATTTATACCCCTTTAGAGATTAAATTTCGGAATCTCCTTCTTTATCCCTTATCTAATGAAAACAAGGTAAAAATTAGGTAAAGATAAAATCAAAAGTAGATTCAAATAAGAAATAAAAAAATAAGAAATAAATAAAATTCAATAAAGATTTACAAAGAGAAAATAAAAAAAACATTCCTATGAAATAAAAATTAAAAAAAAACCTGAGATTAAAAAAATAAAAATACTATAAAGATTTAAAAAAAAAAACACACAATCTAACAAAATCATAATCGAACTCAAACAAACCCAAACAAAACTGTTTTTCTATTAACGCTGATTGACAGCTATAAAAATCACAATTTACTTTTTCAACATTAATAAATACACGGTTGAATAAATTTTGGATCAATTGAAAAAAAAAACAGTCGTAAGTGTAAAAAAACAAATTCCTACGGAGCTGTATTCATTGAAGAGAAATTCTGCATAGCGTGGAGTCAAGATATCTTCGATAATACCTACATTTTTCTTTCCGCCCTTAGTTCCCATTAATTTTCTTACAGCTTATTTTTCTTTGTTGGCGTTCAAGCAAGGAGGCATCCAAGAGCCAGCTTTCTCTCCCTCGAGGAACTTTTGCATTTTTATTTCTCGTGTCGTTCTCGCGTCCTTTGAGCAGGCGAGTTGTGTCGTACACTGGGATACACGCGAGAGCCCTTGGGAAAAGCAGGTGTACGGTGATTGTACGTATCGGTGAAAGCCGCGTGTACTCGTCCGAGACAAGATCGCCAATAGGGAGTCTCGGACTGAGACCAATTCTAGTCTTTTACGTAAACTACATTTAATTCTAATTGAATCCTCATTTATTTTATTTTATTTTTTAAATTTTTTTTATTTATCTTCTCCCCTTACCTCCCCATGAATTAATTAACAACAACAATAATAACAATAATAATGCCAATAATAGCAATAATGATAACAATAATAATAACAATGATAGTAACAATAATAATAATGATACCAATCAATATTAAATTGTATCAATTGATAAGAATATTATTCAATATCTTCTATAATAATGTTAATATATCAAAATTAACATGATAAAAAATACGATAATTGCGAAAACAAAAATACCATAATAATGTTAATATTAATATTAATATCAATATTGGCTCCCCTTCCCTCCCCATGAACGAATAAATAAACAATAACAACTAACAACAACAACAACAAACAACAACAAAAATAATAATAACAATAATAATGCCAATAATAACAATGATACCAATAAACATTAAATTGTATCAATTAATAAGAATATTATTTACTAATTTCTATAATAATGTTAATATATCGAAATTAACATGATAAAAAAAAAGATAATTGTAAAGACAATAATAAGTATTTACAATGTTCATAACCGATTTTGGCAATTCGAGGTGTCTTTTTAATGCCGTCCCCGATGAGGACGATCGGGGACGAAAGGTGCGGAAATTTTTGAACTGTTCGCTGGTGCGGGCTTGACTTCGTAACTCTCTCTCTAGGCTCTACCCACGCGATTCGCACGCGATCGCGTTGGGTCATGTACGCAATAGTACAACCCACTGATATAATGTGGCTATCTATACAGGGTGACCGAAAAATTCGACCTGTTCCTTCAAAGGGGTTATAGTACAGGTCATTTGCAACAAAAAATGTCCCATCAACTAGGGGTCGAAAATTAGTTTTTTAATTTTTAGATTATGTAAAATTTGGATGTAAAATTTGTTTTTAAATAATTGCTAACTCTTGGTTTCTAAGAAAAGTATCAAATCGTTGTTTATAACAGCGTATTTTTTTCATGATTTTTTATTTTAGGCGAAAAGTTAGAAAATTCTTCGGAAAATATAAAAACATCAATATCTCAATAACCATTGATTTTTGACGCACAGTTGATGGGACATTTTTTGTTGCAAATGACCTCTACTATTCCCCCTTTTAAAGAAATAGGTCGACTTTCCGGTCACCCTGTATATGCAAACCGTGGAGCTCGACGCATACCAGAATCGCGGATCTCCCTAGGGGTGAGACTTGCTTGGTAAATATCAGATCTTTTTGCGCACCTAAAAAAATAGAGAGCGAGAGAGAAATTGCAAACCGGACGTTAAGAAAACATTTATAAAAATTCAGGTTTATTAAAATCGTGAGCCGGTATTTCGAACGATTATATGAATTCTTCTCGTCGCATTTCCCAAGCAATTCAGGAATTACGAATTAATTAAGAATTACGTTACTCCGGTTATTTAACGTAATAAGGAAAAGTTATCATAACCTGTCATTATTATAGCAAGAGTGTGATGATAATGAAAATTCTGTATATATGAGTGAAAGTACAACGAATTAATTAAATCTCATAGCAGAGATACTCTCTTCAATTTATCGTTGATGTCCAGATATACTCGACTATTTAGTATTTCTCATTTTTATTGACTCATTTTATACGAGCCTAGGAAATCCGATTCCTCGTAAAAGAAGGTTTAGTCGCCGGAGTAAATACGTATGCAAAGTAAATAATAAAATGCAAAGTAAACAATTAATTTTTTTTTTCAACAAAAAAAATTTAGAATGATTATTTCTTCAGGGTAATTTCAATGGCAATCAATTCGATGCTGCATACTTTTGTATTTTTTTTTTTTCATTAGATTCACTGATTTTTTATATCCAATCTAAATGGAATTGAAAAATTAAGTTGAATCGATTGATAATTTTAAAAAACGTTTTTAAATAAAAAATACTTTAAAAAATAAAGAATATACTTTTAAAAATGAAAAAATAGTTTTTAAAATAAAAAATACTTTTTAAAATAAAAAATACTTTTTAAAATAAAAAAATACTTTTTTTCAAATAAAAATCACGTTTTATATTTTTTAAAAGTAAGTTTCGTTGATCCAGCCGAATTTTGTTTTATCAACTGAAATTACTTTAAACGAATAGCCAATAGTAGAATTCAATTGCATAGATTAAAATGCAATAAATAAAAGTTGGATCAATTTATTATTAATTCAATTCGTAAAATTTTGTTTGAAATCGTCAAAATTCAACCCCCTTAATTTGACGAATCGTCGTCTCGTAGAATTTTGATATTTTTATTTTGTTGAATATTTACAGTAGCTTAATGACTTTGAATAAATAAAAACGAAGTATCATAAATTTATCAAACAAAATCGTTCAGATTCCAATAACGCTGAAGCATGTTCAATTAAAATCGCATTAAATCGTCCCGACTCAATCGTCTCGAAATCTTTTTATTTCTCCGAGGAATTCCTCGGAGAAATAAAGATTTCCATGAATATGAATCACGAGCGAACGATCATCGTTGGAAACATTAACAAATCGGAGAACTCGTGGCTTCGGGTTGATGATGATGCTCGTAGTAGCGTTGAAAATCGAAGAGCGAGTTATCTCGATCAATGTGTGTTGGAAAGCAATCCATACACAAATGTTGGATTTGTGTTCGACTACACGAATCGTTGGTGAGCGTAGATAGGAGACGCGTTAGAGAGCACCGTGTACAGTTAACTCGTTACACAAACCAGCTGCGAGTCCCGACAGATGTTAGATTGAGATGAACGCTGTTTCTCCTGGTCTCGGTGATTCGTTGAGAAAGTTGAAAAATAGTTTTTCTGGCTGAGAAGTCAAGATTCAAAGAAATTACCAAATATACGATAGAGCAAACAATTGCAACAAGTAAAAGTAAATTTAAGATTAGATTTAAGATTAGATTTTAAATTTAAGATTTAAGTCTAGAGAGCAATAAAACAGAAATTTTTCAAAATTTTTTTTGTCGTCTTCTATGCGAGATATAACGAAAAGTTTTAAAATATTTTTTGTCGTGTTCTATGCGAGATATAACCAAAATTAAAAAAAAATTTTTTTGTCGCCTTCTATGCGAGATATAACGAAAATTTTCAAAAATTTTTTTGTCGTCTTCTATGCGAGATATAACGAAAATTTTTTATCCAGAAAATCGAGTAAATCGTATACAGTAAGCATGATTTTTTTATTTTGTCCAGCATTTTTTTTTTAATTTGTAGAGGGCGCCAAAATCGAGGCTGCAAAAAACGAAATGTTCCCATGATGGACGGATAATCTCCGAAATTGCTCGATCGATTTTGATACAACTGTGTACGATCTTTTTTTAATCTTATTTAATCTTTTAATTTCTTTACGATCCTTTGTTAATCTTATTTAATTATTTGTTAATTATATTTAATAATTTATTCAATAATCAACGTTCTAATAATCATTTTGGTTCAGAAAACAATGTTCACTTTTAACTATAAGCTTTTTTCAAAAAAAGCATTTTCAAAACAAACAAAAAATAATATATAAAAAAAAAAAATAATATTCAATTTTAAACTTAAATTTTGATAACAACACGTATAGTGCTGATAAAACACTACACATAATTAGAATAAAGATTCACTAAGTAATATTAAAAACATTTTTTCTTTTCGAAAGTTTTTGTACGTTGAAATTAAAAAAAATCCATTTCGTGATTAAAAACGCAGACGCAGGCAACGGGGTCTCAAACCCCATTTTTATGTCTAGTAAAAAAAAATGCACTCTGGCAATTTGCCCATTTTACATTTAACGAGATTATCCCCATAATCGAAAAATTAATACGTACACGTATATATAGTTCCTGCGAGTAACAAAAACAAAAAAAAAAAAAAAAAGAGCGGGAAACGAAAAAGGCCTGAGGGAAAGTGTATCCAAGACTGCGGCGACCGAGGATCGTCCCGTGAAAAGTCTAACTGGATTATCCGGTGGGACTTGATTAATCTTCCGAGAATGTTGAAAAATAGATATTTCCTGCCCGGGAGCATTTTCGTGAAATAAAATTGCTGCTCCACCTATTGGTTATAAATCTCGAGTGACGTAATTGAGCGGTTGAAAAAATCGTACCTTAAGGGGATACAAAGTATTTTTTTTTATTTGTTAATCCCAGTATTATGGTGTTTGGTCGTTGCAAATAAATTTTGATTTTTCGTAGTATATAAACAATTAATAATTACTAGATTGTTACTAGATTATTAATTATTAGATAGAGAATCAATTTTCACGAAATCACTTTTGCCTTTCTGCTTCATTATCACGAAATCCAAATTGTAAAAAAAGATCGATCTTTTCTCAAAACCCAATTATCTTTCAACTTAATCTCTTAACTTGAAGAACCTCTCTCTCTCTTCCTCTCTTTTCCTCCCTCCTGGTAAAATACCCCGGAGGGGAAAAAAGTGAATCTCGGCGAGTAATCTCGAGATAGGCAAAACGCGGAGCCATTCACGCGGTATATACAAAACGAAATAGACCACTTCCGGTAACGATTATACGAAAGAAGAAAAGATAAGAGAGGAGAGAGAGAGAAAGATGATGATGATGATGATGATAGATTTTAATATGCCCCAGTAATACTTTCGGGCAATACAGTGCAATATACAAAAATAATAACAAAATGTAAGAAACTAAATAATAATAATAATGATACACCTTGCAATTAATAATAACAACTAAGAACTAAGCAACTAAAAAAACTAAGTCTAATAAAATAATAATAAATCAGGAAAACTAAATAATACAATTCAAAATAATAATTCTATAGCAATAATAATATAATAAATAAATATAAATATAATAATATAATAAATAAATAAATAAAATATAAATAATAATTATAATAATAACAAGAGAGAGAGAGAGAGAGAGAGAGAGAGAGAGAGAGAGAGAGAGAGAGAGAGAAAGAAGTTAGGAAGCAAGAGAGGAATAGTAATCCCTCGATGATAGATCTCGAAGGCTGGAGGTAAAATTGCAACAGCTAACCAAAGGTTGGCGAAGCTATCAGTTGGCGAGAGATCGCAAGCTTCCAGTGGTAGGGGCTGAATCTCCCTCCCCTCTCATTCACCTTATTCCTCTTCTCTCATCCCAGTAATCGTTCGTCTCCTTCCCCGAAGAAAGTGGAGGGAAAAAATGGAATTAGAGGGAGCTCTCATGGAGCAGATAAATGGAAGAAAATAAGTCGCTAAGTGCAGGCAAGATCACCAGCACCGATGTTGCATGTACGTAAATGGGCATTTTTATACACGTTCTCGACTATGTGTTGGACACGTTGGAAAGGAAAACTGCCTTTAATGATAGCCGTTGAGTGGTCAGGAGAGTGGAGACGAAAAAAGGGTAAAAGAGAGAGAGAGAGAGAGAGAGGGGAGGGGGGCAATTAACGAGAATACACGTGGATAATTTTATAGGTTACTTTAAAAAAACGATGGGCAATGAATATACGAGCCTAGGGGGAGGGAGGGGGATTTAATAAATTTTGACGATTCGACCTGGCATTGACACGTCACCTCTCCGATTTCACCACCGATTTTTTATCTTATTGTACTATCTCTGAAAGACACTCGAGAATTTTTTCAGATTTTTTTTGAACGATTTGACTCGCTAATATTTTTTTGAAACTAGAAATTAAAGAGAAAATTTAAAAATCGGAAAAAAATCACGAAAATTCTGTGTCACGGATCAAACACTGTGAGCTGTGGCAAAAAGAGGGCGCGCGTTTCGTTTGGCGAAAAAAGCGCTTTTTCGCGAATAAAAATGGGAAAAAATTTTTTTTGAGAATCATTAGCCCAAAAATCACAAAAATTCTAAAAAAATATTTGAAAAAATTCTGGTCAATTCTACATGATGTCATGTAATTTTTTTCCTTCTTAACATTTTTTTATTTATGCTCTTTCATTTTTTTTTTTCATTTCCATTTTTTTTTCGTAAAAATTAACTTTAAAAAATAACGAGAAAATTTTTTTTTTAATTTTTCAAAGGAATCATTAGCCCAAAAATCACAAAAATTGGAAAAAAATATTTGAAAAAATTCTGGTCAGTTTTACATGGTCATATAATTTTTTTCCTTCTTAACAATTTTTTATTTTTCCTCTTTCATTTTTCTTTCATTTTCATTTTCTTTCGTAGAAAATAACGTTAAAGAATAACGCGAAAAATAATTCAAAATTTTTTTTAAGGAATCATTAGCCCAAAAATCACAAAAATTTTACAAAAATATTTCAAGAAATTCTGGTCAATTCTACATGATGTCATATAATTTTTTTCCTTCTTAACAATTTTTTATTTTTTCTCTTTCATTTTTTTTTTCATTTTCATGTTTTTTTTGTCGTAAAAAATAACTTTTAGCATGAAACACAAACAAAACAAAAAATGTGCAACATTGTATAATCTAAGTTTCAAATAAGCTTAAGCCTCACCAAATACACCGCGATCCTACCGATGAGTCAGACTCTCGACGAGCCTGTCGTTTCCAACCTCGCGCAGTCCTCGGCGTGTCCTCTCACGTGGATTAGTCTTGAGGGGTTGCGCGTGCAGAGGAGCGATCACCGGTCGTCACTGGACTTCCGGTGAGCACATCACGCGCCGACTCGGCTGTTGCGCATGCGTGTGTGTGCGTCTCATTTACTCGTGAATCCGTGAGAAAAAACGTTGGAGAATTTCGTTGGTACGATTCGTATCGTCATGGCGCAAGGATGAACCCAACCCCAAACAAACCCAAACAAACCCAAACAAACCCAAACAAACCCAAGCAAACTCGAAAAAGAGGCAAAGAAAGTTCAAACGCCGGAAATATATGAATTCGTCCGCGCGGTGTTTGGGTTTGCTTGGGTTTCTTCAGATTTGTTTGGGTTTGGGCTTTCAAGACGCCCGAGTACCATTATCGACAAAAAAAGAACACCCAAATTCAAAAATCAAATTTGGGTGTTCAAAAGAATCCAAAAAAATCAAAAAATCAATAATCCGCAAAAAATCGAAAAAATGCTGCGTCACATATGAAATCCGGAGTCGAACGCTTTTAAAGTATATTTCGATGAAGGAGCGCATGAGAGCAGAAGAGATCGAAAGACTTGCTTGGCTGGAGCTCGAGGTGCACACTCGTCTGCTTTCGGCTCAGCCAACCGTGGTTCCTTCCACGGAATCATGCGCTTCTGTATCAACCAGACCAACTTCGTAAAATGTGGAAAGAAATGTGCATGGAAATATGTACGCATACAGGGTAGCGTAAAAAATGAGGATACGAAATCAAATCTAAGAATTATCAATTTTTAGTATTTACATTTTACTTGTAGCGAAAAGTCACCTTATTTTTTGAACAAACCTCGTACAGCCACCCGAATTTTTTTAAACGCCAGTTTTCGTCTCAGAGTCCATTGTTCAGCAATAAACAAACCCAAGTTGAACACTAACGTTAATTTTATCTTTAAATGTTGATTAAACTGATTAAAATTAAGACAAAATAGGTTTGAGTGGGAAATTTGGAAATGGATTTTTAACGTCGATTTTCCGAGCACCCTGTATGCGAATGTTTATACAGGGTGGTCAGAAAATCGTGGATCAAACGAAACAGGGCGATAGTTGGGATTATTTGCAGTGAAAAATGTCTTTGTGGCAAAGCACTCACTCGATCTCCTTAAAAGTTACGACTATTTGAGTGATTTTTGAAAAAAAAAAACCAAAATTTGTGATAAATTGGCAATTCGAGTAAAATGAGTACCTATTTTAAAACAATAAACGGTGTTTAGTAGCTTCTAGGAAATGTATCGTCACTACAAAAGAGCTTTTATGATAATAAGGACCATGATTTATGAGTATTGGCACTTTTTTTCAATATCTTTCAATATTTTTTTTCAATATCTTTCAAGTCTCACGTAAAATTAGTCGTAACTTACTTTAAAAAAAAGTTACTTAAAAAAAACGTACTACCAAAAAATGATCCTGTATTAAAAAAAAAAACTTGCTTATTTAATGACGATTAAAACGAGGTGTAACACATAGCAGTTTGTTTGGGTTTGTTTGGGTTATTCTTTTATTGCGATATTTATTATGTATTATTATTTATTATTATTCTTTTATCACGATCACTCAAATCGTCATAACTTTTGAGGAAATCAAGTGAGTGCTTTGCCACAAAGACATTTTTTACTGCAAATAATAAAAAAAATATATACTACCAAAAAATGACCCTGTATTAAAAAAAAACCTCCTATTTAATTACGATTAAAACGAGGTGTAACACACAGCAGTTTGTTTGGGTTTGCTTGAGTTTGTTTGGGTCATCCTTTTATTGCGATATTTATTATGTATTATTATTTATTATTATTCTTTTATCACGATCACTCAAATCGTCATAACTCTTAAGGAAATCAAATGAGTGCTTTGTCGCAAAGACATTTTTTGCTGCAAATAATCCGAACTATCGTCCTGTTTATTTTTATCCATCCACTTTTTTACCCACCCTGTATATATGAAGAGAGAGATGGAAATACGCGTCTTCTCCTTATTGCCTCATACAGCGAGTCGTTCTTGATGTACAAATCACACGCTGTGCTTACTCCCTGCCACTGTAAGAGTCTACTACGCTGACTGGTTTGGAAAGGAATTAAATTTATAAAAAAAAAGCACGAGTATACGTGGTCTCGTACGGGAATGGGCGTGTATATGAGAACCTATGAGAAAACTGGATAAAACCGTGGAGAAACCAATGATACACACTGTGAGTGTATTATATCGAATGAGCCGATCGATCGATCCACGGAACCGATTCTCAGGATCGAGAGTTCGTAGATCTTGTCCGTGTCAACGAGTTTTTACTGTCAACTTTTTTCCATTCTCTATCAATTATTTATCCGCGTACGCATTTTTTTTTCCCTTTCGGGTTTACTCGTTTTTTCCAATTAAGAGGAAAAGCCAAAGACGTACCACGTGCCGACGAGAAAGAGAGAAATCGAAGTTTTCACAAAAATATTAGGTCTAGTAATAAGAAATCCATTATTTTTCCCAAAAATTACTTTAGTTATTCCTCGAACAAACCCAAACAAATTATAGAGACAATTTTCTGATTGGTTGACTCAGCTTGTGATTGATCGACTCTGGAAAATAATGGATTTCTTTTTACTACACCTAATAATAATTGACGATTATTGATGTTTATTCGGGAATAAAAATACGAGAGCTGATAATAGACAAGAAACTGGATTTTTGGAAGGGGAGCAGTTTTGGCAAGGATCGAGCGAAGCCGGTCTTCAAAAATGATCGGTCCCGGTCTGAATTCGTTAGATCTGATTGGACCTTTCGCAACGTTTTTTTTTTTTTTTTTTTTTTTTTTTTTTTTTTTTTTTTTTTTTTTTTTTTTTTTTTTTTTTTTTTTTTTTTTTTTTTTTTTTTTTTTTTTTTTTTCATCTTTTATCTACTTTTTAGTGTTGAATGACGTCCAATCGTATGATGGACGCTGGAGCCTCGGAGCTTCGACGACACCGAGAGATTTCGTGCGTTTGAGAAGTTAATTGGTTTTTTTTTTTATTTTGCCAAAAGGTTTCGAAACGAATTTCAATTTTTGGAACACGTTTTTGGAACGATTGTTGAAAACGTTTCGCAGTATAGAACGGTGTATTTTTGAATTGGTTTCTTTCGTTGAAATTAGCGTTGCGTATATGAAATCGCCCGTTGGCGATTGATGGCGTTTGATATTTTTCATCGTTTATCCGTGGGCGATTTTCACAATTTTTAAAAATTTTGTTAACATTTTTTAAATTATTTTTAATTTTTTTATTTTATTAACATTTTTTTATTATTTTTAATTTTTTTATTTTATTAACATTTTTTTATTATTTTCAATTTTTTTATTTTATTAACATTTTTTTATTATTTTCAATTTTTTTATTTTATCAAAATTTTCACAATTTTTTATTATCTTATTAAATTTTTTAATTAAATTAACTTCGCGGAACGATTTATTGCAAAAAAAACATTTATGGTTTTTTTACCTGTTAATGACTTTCAGGATACGAGAGAGAATGGAAAAATGAAGTAATCATTTATAGTGCTCGTTTTGAAGTCGATTTCCTCAGCCTAAGAATAGTAAGTCCATTATTTCAACGTTATTAAACGTCGAACTGTTGTTTTCTATTATTTCAACGAGATATAAACATTTTAACGATCTTTAGAACTCATTTTCAAGCGTTAATAAACAAAAGAAACGGAGGCTAATTAGTTCACACCCTGAATCGTGTAAATTACCGCAAACTCCTCGCCCAACCCCCCTCTTTGTTAACGGTGGTTGTGTTTGCATATACAGCGGAATTACTATTTTTTCCGGCAGCTCTACACTTCGTTAAAGATGAGCTTTTTTTTCCTCTTGACTTACTGAGAGACAGGAAGTGTCACGAATTATTTGGGTCTTTCTCTCTCTCTCTCTCTCTCTCTCTCTCTGTAATAATAATGTGTAATTTTATAAATAACAAAACAGCCATACGATTTTTATTGCAATTTCACAGAAAGATTGATTTTAATTAAATTAAATTGTCAATATAAAAATATTTTTACAAAAAAAATCATTCAGCTGTTTAAAAAATTAAATTAATAGTTTCAACGATATAATAATTAATCGAAAATCTTTCAACGTTTTTAATGTTTTTCATTCTCTTAATAAAATAAACAAATATCCGCGAACAAAAAAAAAAAAACAATTTAAAAAGTCCTAAAAAATATAAGGATAATTCGTAACTTTTTATAACTTCTTAACGATTAACGTTAAAAATCTTAAAAATGTTATAAGAAAGAAAGTGGCTTGAGTAGTAAAAACAAGAGAGCGTGGACAGGTTTGAAAGAAAGTTCCTGAGAATGAAAATATAAAATCTTGTAATAAAATGGAATGGGATAAAATTAATGGGAAAATTCTTAACATTTTTTATTTAAATATCTTTGTAATGGAAATTGGAAATTTTCAATGGGGGAAAAAAATATTTATGAAAAAATTAAAAATAATATGATCTTGAAAGTTATGCCCAAGGATTCAAAATTACCCCAAAAATAATATATGTATATAATTAATATTTAAAAAAAATTATTTTAAAAAATCTTTGAAAAATTCAAAAAAATCTTTGAAAAATTTGAAAAAATCTGTGAAAAATTCAAAAAAAATCTTTGAAAAATTGAAAAAAATCTTTGAAAAATTCAAAAAAATTTTTGAAAAATTGAAAATAATCTTTGAAAAATTAAAAAAAAAATTTTAAATCGATAAAAAATACTGACTGAATTCGTCGAGTTTGAGTGACTGTCGGCAATAGATATACGAAAATCCTGCATCCTCCGAAAAGTACAGTCATCGCTTGAGAGTTCCGTTCCTTAAAAAAAAAAAGGAAGAGCCTCTAGACAACGTATATATGCGTTGCACGGTGTATGGGCCACCGGAATAAATTATCCTGCCGTCTCGTTGGCTCGTCTTTAAGTACTACGACGTTTCGTACGTCGTCTCTCTTACTCCCCCTGCTTGCGGATGGAGTGGTGGGATGATACCGGAAACGAAGTCAGAACGGCGGAACATCTACGAACGTTCGCTCAATGGAAAGTTCGGGGTCTTTCAGTGTACAGCGAAGAGGCTGGTTGTCGGGTGGTTGCTCGGAGCGCCGCGACGAGTCTTCGTTTCGGAAACAATTGAACAAACATTTACAAAAAAAAAAAAAAAACAAGAAAAAATAAATCCGCGAATATCGAGAAACCTTATCGTTGAAAAAAGTACCAAACCCAAACAAACAAGTGTGTTGGGCCGAGCAGCAATTTTTTTTTCAATTTCGATTCCCACTAAAAAAATATAAAAAATAAAAATCAATAATTAGTAAAATTTAGTTTAATTATTTTCGTCGTATTTTCTTCTCTGCTTTTTACGATTAAACATTTATTTTTATTTTGTAATTTTGTTCGAGTGAAAAAAAGCTTCCAGTGATTAATTTATCGAAAACTTTTTTTTTCTTTTTTTTTTTTGGCTGCAACGATCGAACGAATTTTAAAGTTTGAGGAACACGCGAACCGAACCAATCCTAGGGTACATAACTACGGTTGAATTCATTGAATTACTGAAAGTTGAATTGGAATTTGGCGCCAACGAGTTTGGACGAGCACGAGGGAATTTTGCTCCCCGGTGTTTCGTGTGTGTGAGAGAGAGAGGGAACGAGAGAGAGGGAGAAAAATAGAGACGGAGAGGGACGACAGTGGGACGGAGACTAAATTATTGTTGGCATATCTCGTCAGAGAAATGGTCAGCCAACACGCCATGGCCACGACAGTTCGTAAAGTGAAGCAGGAAAATCGTATGAGGCGACAGAATTATAATCAAGGTATATTTCCTCGGAGTATCAATCATGTATGTTTAGTGTATGTGTATACAGGGTGTCCCACGTAAGATTGTTATCTGCGAAATGGGGAGTTGGGCGTGGAATTCTGAGTCGATTGATACAAGCATGTACGGTTCCCGGATCAACCCCTTAATTGTTATTAATTTTTAAGGGCAGCCAATCAAGCGCTGTTCAGCGGGCTTAGCCGAGAAATAATTATTATATTTAGACGTTTAGTGTCATATTGCAGTTCCATGATTATGTATTTTTATACTTTGAAGATAAATCCACAATTTGGTTCGCATTGAACTCTCCATTTCTAGGGAAAAATGTCGAAAAAATATTCTAGAAAGCTTTTTCGCATTTTCCCAGTCTAATTTTGCAAATTAGAATTCGGCAAAAATTCGGGCGTATTCGTAATCAGCAGAAAATTTCTGATTAAATAGACCCTTTTAGGAGTTTAAAAACGAAAAAAAATATTTTTCGACTTTCCCGGCCACTTTTCCGGAATCTCGAAAATCACGAAATTTCAAAAGGAAATTTCGTTTTCAAAGGAAGTTTTCAAATTTCAAAGGAAATTTCAAATTCATGCTCAGGGGATCAAATTATATAAAAATAGACTATTAAAAAAAATATTAAAAATTCAAATTTTTTTTGGATTTTTGGGCAAAATACATTTTTTCACTAAATCATTGATAACTTTTTTTCCTT
>JAPYZJ010005413.1:0-11619 GCA_030522765.1 Ophioninae sp. B BG-2022a
CCCCCCCCCTCCCCCGGTCCCCCACCCTCCGAAACAAAACCCGGACCCCCCCCCCCCCCCCCCCCCCCCCCGCGAGACGAAAGTTTGTTGCGCGATCCAGCCCCCCCCCGTGTGTTTGATTCCAAAGCTGCGGAATTGGGGCTCGCATCCAACGGCCCAGCTGAGAAAAAGTCGATTATACTAGGTCCCTGATGCGGATACCTCGGCCAAAAGACCGTGTCGAGTATCCGTGTCTCTCTCTCTCTCTCTCTCTCTCTCTCTCTCTCTCTCTGTGTACACGAGAGTCTGTGTTTCGCAAGTACGTGCCTCGCTGTACGCTTGCCCACTTTGCTAAACTCCCTCTCATTCACCCCTCCCCCCTTCGCCCCCTCAACCTCCCGAAACCCGAACGCCATTCCCCATCTCACTCTCCGCGGAGATATATACACGGAGCGTATACTAATATACATTACGGGGAGGATGGGTGCCCGTACACGCCGTCGGCGTTATTTATTTTTATGACCTCGACGACAGATTCAATCTCGAGCGTGGGAAGAAGAGAAAAAAAAAACGAGGATGGAACGTACGCCCCACGAGCGAATACAACGGTAGCCTCTGAACCAACGATCTCCCCCCACCTCCCTACCATTAATTACTGACGATATTGATTTATAATAATTACTGGGCGGCCCGTGGAGCTGAGCGGACCCCTTCCTATCCGTTGCATCAATTTTATCCTGTCTACCCTCGATCTTTTACACGTGAGACGAAACAGCGAACTTTTTGGGTTTTAAGGGAGAGGAGGTTGAGGTGGACGATATACTCGAGAGTAATTTGTGATTGATCGGACATTCACTTTGAAGATATATTTCGTAGGGAAATTAGGGGTCTGTTTTAGAAGGCTACTGGTTGAGCGTTCAAAGTATTTTCCATGTTTCGTTTAATTAACCCTTTTCAAGGTAGAGACAGTACACATGCCACCAAAAAAAATGTCTAAATTTACTTAATTTAGAGAAATATTACCCTCATAGTATGGGCAGTGGCACATATACTGCCACCAAATTTTCCACTCATTTCCCAACAGTTTCCGATTTAAAAAAAATCTTAAAAATGAAATAAAAATACCTTTATTAACATACCAAAATTTCATTTCTGTACTACCTCTAGTTTTCTCAGCCTTATAAAGGGTTAACGGTATTTCAATATGCGCCGAACGAGAAGCCCTGATTTTTGCCCAGGCATCGACTGGTTGTGTCATCATAATTGGGAATTGAAAAAAAGGCCTACCAGAGATCGTTGAGTTCGGAAGTGATTACTGCGGTAACGGAATGTACCGATACGATATGAAACGAGTCACGCCCTTGAAGACTCTTGAAATGCATGATAATAAAAAAAAAAAATGCCTCGATATGTTTTTTTTCTCGTCGACTGTGAAAAAGAGGGATTATAAAAAAATGTTAAAAAGCGTCTAAAAGAAGATGTCTGGGAGTTTGGAGTGCTTGACTCGTCGAGTGTGAAACACGAGTACGTACACGATTCGAAGCTGGCCGATTCGTTGCGCGGTCGTTTCTCAAACGAAAAAAAAAAAGAAATATATAAACGCGACGACAACTCGCGATCGTTTGATCCCTGACCGTTGTCGTCAGCGTCAAGAGGCTTTCTTGGATCGTTCTTTTCATTTCGTTTTTTTTTTTTTTCGTTTTCGTCTTCGTTTTTTTTTACAATCGATTCTCCGACGCGCCACGGCGGCAGAACTCGTCACGCCGAGAGACACTTTTATCCAGTCGTTGTAACGTTTAATTGGGAAGAAGAAGGAGAAGAAAAAACACTCGCACACACCAAGTTGGACCAATTGGCGAAGCGCGTTCGAAACACTTCCGGGATTTTGTACGACGCGGTAGCTCCATCCGTCCGTCATCCCGAATTCGTTTTTCCCCCCCACCACCGCCATCCCACTCGGCCATTTCCATCGGAATTGAAAGAGAGTGCCCGGGAGCGAGCGAAAAAAGATTTTTTTTTTTGTTTTGACCTCCCCGCGCACGGAAAAGGAAAACAAAAGAACGAAAACGTATGAAAAGGCGAATGATTCGTTACTGGCGAAACAACAACGTGGAGCTAATTGAAACGCGTCGGGGATAGAAAATTATCCGAACCAATGTACGAAACGGCAAAAGGGTCAAGCTACCCGCAGAGATGAAGAGAGGAAACAGTAAAACATTGAAATAATAGAGCACGCCGGTTCACGGTTTGACAAAATATCGATGTTTTTTTTAATTTTTGTTTTTTTTTTATTGTTGTCGTGTTCGTCGAATAAAAAGCAACGTAACGTGACTCACTCTCTTTGCGTCCACCCTTCGATAACGTTTGTTTATTTGGGTTTCCTCGTAACGCACAAATTTTCAGGGAAAATGAGTTCCATTTTTTTTGGACTTGTTTGGGTTTTTGTGACGCATAAATTATCAAGGAAAGTGGACTCTTTTTGTTTGGGCTTGTTTTCTCGTTACGCCCTAATTGCATGGGGAAAAAAAACTTTTTTTTGTTTGAGTTTTCTCGTAATGTACAAATTATCAGAAAAAATGTTTTTTTTTTGTTTGGGTTTCTCCGTGATGTAGAAATGACCAGGGAAAATGAGTTCTCTCAGTTTGAGCTTGTTTGGGTTTCCTCGTGACGTGGGAAGTGCGGGAAAAAACGAAATGTTTTTTCTTCGTTTTTTTTTTTTCGTTGCGTCCCCTCGTAGTTATTGGCAATAAAAAATGCATTTCCGGTCCGTCGCGGAGAGAAAGAAGAAGAGGCCGCGAGTGTGTGTGTGTTTTTTTTCGGAAATAAGCTACTCGAGGCAGTTTAGAGGCAAATCCGGGCCGGAAAGTACTAGGATGGGAGTGGGAAAGGGACTCGCGCGAAGTTCTCTTTTTCGTCGTCGGGAGCTTTCGGGACGACGGAGAGGACGATGCGACAGCTCGGATTTATGGGAAAATCCTTTTTTTTTCTCCCCTCTTCATTGTTTTTTTTTCCGCCCCGCTTTGGTCTCTCTTTTTCTTCACTTTACTCGGAGCGAAGGCATATTGTGAGGCGCGGCTTGCAAGCACGAAGAGACTCGACGTGTGCAACAGCAGCAGCAGGTTGCATCGACGATAGTCAACGTCGTGCCTCGATAAGGCTTTTTCGTGTACGACCCGGCCTGATCGATCCACTTTCTCTCGCCCTCCCTCCCTCCCGCTCTCTCTCCACTCGACACATTTTTCCTCGAGTCGACACAGTCCAGCCGCTCTTCCAACAACCTCATCATAAAAAAAACATAGATTGCGGCTGAAAAGTTGTCCGCTCGGCTGAATCTCGACTCAATGAACGATCGAGATGGCCCCTCGAAATCTGCGTTCACTGTTTCGTTTTAAGGAGGAAAACCACATTGGAAAGTTTTTTGACACTGATTTTGTAGAAATAATTAATTATAATTTAATCCAATATTCACATAATTTCATTCATATTTCGAACAATTTTTGAGAATTTTTAGGCTTTCGTGCCTCAAAAGAAAAAAATGGAACGCTGGACGATAAAAGTCAGACCTATTCAAATAGGGTATTTAGGGGAGACCGAGGGCAGTTGAAACAATTTTGACATTTTGTTACATACACCGAATACTATAGACAGAAATCGTATGATATTAATACCAATTCATAGGTCATTCTTTACACTTGCGAATGACTTTTTTAAAGAAATTGTAAACGTTAAATAATGCGGTGAAAAATCGACTAACAAGTGAACTTGTTTCAACTCCCCTCATACCGAGGTGAGATGAAGCAGGGGTTGAGGAGAGTTGAAACATATGATTTTTGAGTAGTATTTAGGGCTGTAAAATAAAAATAATGATATAATTTAAAGGTATTTAATAAAATAAAACTTTTCAAGTACAAAATAACTTTTTTAATTAGTATTTTGTTACAAATAATCAACCCTTAAAGTAATCAAAAGTACCTACTTTAATGCCTTTTATATTTCACGATTCGTGGCATTTATATAATTAACAGTCAGTTAAACAAAATGTTTTACATTTTGTTTAACTAAAGTCTATGTACTACTAACTGTACTACTATATTGAACTATATATCTACTATATTGAACTAGATATCAAATTTAGAAACTTCACAGAAAATCTTCGTATTTATTGAAGAAAAAAAGATTTTAGAAAATTCAGTATGCCCTGACTTGAACCGGATTTGAATCATTTTTAGGGTTATGTATCTCAACAGGAAAAACGGAACCCTTATAGGATCACTTTCTTGTCCGTCCATCCGTCCGTTTGTCTGTCAAGACCCTTCATCTCGGAAACGCGTGGAGATATCGAGTTGAAATTAAAACCATATATTCAGGTCTACAGTCCCTTGAAGCTCTGAAGAAATCAAACTTCTAAGTTAAAGTAAAAAAAAATACGGCCGTTTATGCCGTAAAAAAATGTATATTTCAATTTTCAAGGGAATCAAAATTTATAGGATATTTTTCGTTGACCTAGAACTATGAAATTTGGCAAGTAATAACGTCTTACACTACAAATATAGGAAAAAATCTCAAAACTATATATTTGTAATTAAATCTTTGAAAAACTCGGAACAATCTGCGAGACTGGATTTCTGAATTATTTATAATATGCACCTACAAATTTGTATGGAACCCTCGGTGGGCAAGTCCGACTCGCACATGGCAGGTTTTTTTTTGAATAATTTCAGTTAAAAATAACAAAGTTACGCCGTGATGTCCAAACCCAAACAAACACAGTTACGAGGACTCGGAAAAAAGTTCTCGGGTCGAACAAGAAAACACGTAAAACTTGATACAAATATATATTTTTATTTCTTCGAGTACTCCTCTCTAATATCAATACCACTGCCCATTTACGTGGTCCGGCGACTCCGTGTCTTTTCTACGAGTAAGAAAAAAAAACTTCCTCTGCGAAAAAACTGCTCTCCCTATGATCTCTTCATTCTCAAATCTACCAATTTTTTCACCTTGAAGCAGAATCTGTTATCCGGGTCTTCCATAATTTTTTGATTTTGTTTGGGTTTGTTTGGGGGAACTAATCCTCCGGGATCAAGAAAGGGTCGAAAATTATCTCGTTCACAGCTGTTCTGATTTATGTTCACTCGCGTTGAATATTCGTGTTGTAAATCTTTTCATATACAGTTCGTAGCGAACGACCCGTACATGTGTAAATTGGCTAGGGAAATAAACTGAAAAAGTCCATTTTCGATTACTCGAGGATCGTTTGCGAGCATTTGAATGCTGAAAATTCTCATTCACCTTTGATACGTTTACCTACTCATCTCGTTTTCACATTTCGCGTTTAAGCGATAAAAAAAACGGATATTGCTTAAGCAATAAAAAGAAACGTTTTTTTTTTTCATAATTCCTGAGTTTCTTCGAGTTAATGCCAAAATCAATAAAGTCCAGAATTCCAATCGAGTGTATCATTCACACGTGTCATATCTTGAAATACCATCTATCACGTGTAGCAAATGATACATTTGGATATGACCGAGAAAAAAAATGAAAAAAAAAGAAAGAAAAAAAAAAACTATCGAGTCCAATAAATAACCGTAACAACCCCGATGTACATCGTGGGACAGTTCGATCGTCGTCCGACGGAAATGTACGCCGGACGATTTCCGATTATATGAAGAATCGGCGTCGAGATACGTCGAGAAATAGTGCTCGGAGGGCCGAATAAAGAAGAGCTCTCAAACCCGACACTTTGTCTCGTATCGTCTTCCGGTTTTGCGCGCGCTCTTTATCTCGATTTACAGTGTCGTCCCGTCGGCGATACCTGTATTCTCTATCTTCCTCTGCCTCTCGTTCGCCGCTGTACCTACGGGTGCCTGAAAAGTTTGTTGGCTCGTCCGGGGCTTGGGATAAATCCTATTTTTATCGGATAATTCTTCAGCGATATCGGCCTTTCGATATCCACCTCGATCCCCCGGAGGGAACGGGTAGCCTCTTATTTATTCACTTTTGGCACAAATTTCCTCCTCCCCCACTCCAAGCTCGGCTCTCCTTCCGGGAACGTATAAATCTCCCTGTACAGCCTCGATTATAGGCTACTAAAGTGCGTTCCTCCTCTTTCGTTTTTTTTTTTATCTATTCGGACAAAGTGGCTCGTTCGACGTTGCCACGGTACGAGCGTGCGGATAAAAAAAAAAGAGAGAGAGATAGAGAGAGAGAGAAAAACGTCAAACGTTCTGTACGAGACTCGAAGATAGAGAAAGACGTCTCGAGGCCACCATTGTTGTTTGAACGGGAGATTTATGGCGTGTACGACGAGAGTAGCCACCAGTCCTCACTGCGCTGTTTGTTTTCTCCTTCTCTCTCTCCCTCTCTCTGTCTCTCGATACGCAAAGGACAAAAAGGAGTCATTTGTTACACGGACCGCGCAGGGCTAGAGGGGAGTCAAGGGAGGGATCGGATTTGGTGATAAAAATAAGTAAAGCTGGCGCTGGTGCTCGTATCACTCCCTCACGCTTTCCGTGTGTGTTTCGTATTTTTGTAGGACTCTACCAGGGATAGATGGGAGACTCGAGTACTCGTTCTACTCAGCACAGACGTCTGGGGAAACACTCGGCTTGACGCACTCGAAACAACCACCAGGCGCCCTTCGTACTCGAAGGGAGCGAAGGGTGGCGTCGTCGCGTACGCGCGAGGCGCGAATTATTCGGATTTCAATCCACCCCCACCCCCCCCTGTCCCTCCCCTTCCTCACTCATCTACCATCCTCCATCTCCAGTACGGAAAGGGAAACCGGTGCAAAAGAAAAAAGCGGATCGGTGGGGGAGAATCAACGCAGAGACGAAAAGTCTATTTCTCTCTCTTTCTCTCTATCTCCCTCTGTCTATCCTCGGAGGGTGACAAGAAACAATTGGAGAGACCGTGCGAGCTCTCGACGAGAAACGCGAGTCTCTCTACGCGGAGAGAGCTACGTGGGACAAAGCGAGGGTCGCTGATAGAAGGGCACGAAACTCGCAATCGTGGTCTCTCCACGGCGTTGACGACAACGAGACGACAACGACTCTTGGACTCGGGAGTTCTCGCGCGCGTAGTCGCGCGCAAACGAGATGCGGAAGAGGAGAGAAGGTCTCGCGACGAGGAGGATCTCGTCGTCGGAAATTGCCGAATTTGCGGAAACCCTTGGACTATGCCTCCTCGTTCTCGCTACTCTCCTACAGACTACTTGCCACGCTAGAATCACCAACCAGGAAATCGGTGAGTCTCGATTCACTTTTACGATCCGATTCAATTTATAAGTGTCAATTTTTGTACACTTGGGTTACGATCGTTTATTCCTTTAATATGGTCTTTTTCGAACAATTGTTATTTTTAGGTTATGATTATTAAGTACTTTGCGATGTACTTTCAGGACCGATAAATGTGGTGATTTTTTTAGGTTATGATAAATATCTACTTTTTAATATACTTTTAGAAGCGATTGAAATGTTTGGGTTACGATAATTCTGTACTTCTGTAACTAGTGTACCCTGTAATGGTCGTACCTCCTATACGCCACGTAATCGTCACATGGGGTATAGTGGACCCCACGCGGGAAACTTGTTGCTATTTGCGATCTACTTGATTTATTGACGCACGAGTATTCTATTTCATATGTTTTTCAAGCAATCCAATCGTTTTTCCTTTAGTTTCAAAATTTTAATATTGCGAAAAAACAATCGCAAAAAAAGAACAAAAAACCCCAATTTTCTTAAAAAAATGTATATACATTTTGATTTTTACGATTTGGCAAAAAAACCTACGTTATGTTACTCTTGAAATAGTGTACTTTCAAGAAAAAAATATAATTTTCACGAACAGCACTATTCGCTACCTTCAAGACAACCGACGCCATTTTGACCATCGCCGCCGATTGAATAGTGTTGGAGTAGGTTCAGACAACAACACGTGACAACATTTCGATTCTCAATGACATATCCCTACAAAATTTGCCTGGGGTACACTGGACCCCCAGTGACCATTACGAAATAAATCGTGCAGCACTGACGCCTTTTTAACAGTTGATTAGCGAAAAAATCAAAATGCAACAACAGCAATGCACTGCAACCCAAACAAACCCAAACAAACCCGAACAAATGGTTGGGGGAAAATGCAACAACAGTCGTAAAATGACCGTCTGAACGAAAGAGAATGTCAACGAACGTCACGTTTCGTTTTCGTTGTAACACTCGGTTACCTCTGGTGGTGAAAATTAGCATCAGGGCTCCCGTACCGCTGTTGTTTGGGTTTGGGTTGTCGTTGTTGGCTGGTTGTTATTGTTATGATTTATTTGGCGCATCCGGGGACTACGAGTCGTTCTCTCTCGTTGATTTTTCCGCACAACGCGTTGGTCGGGCAGTACATCACGGTCCGTATGTGCCGCATCCACCTCCACCATCGCCACAACCCGCAGGTACCACCCGCATCTCCAGCGTGCTCCATACTAGCTCCCGCGTTCCACCTACTAAATTTTCGTACACGCTAAACTAGCCCCGCTGTCATCGAGGACCCTTCCTCGTTAAATATGTCGCCCGGCTAATTTAGCCCCCGATAAACGCGCCTCCCTACGGATCCGGGTGTAGATACATACCGATTAACAAAGGTGCCCAAAGTTTATCCATAAATTTAACTCGGGCTAATCGTTATTGCGATACGCAAAAAGCCCAAAATTCGGATAACCGTCGAAGCATGGTATTCTCGAATATTTAACGCGATTTTAAGTTCCCCGATTAAGTTACAGCGTTCTCTGCGAACTGGTGGATTATTTTTTTTATCGCCGTGTCGTGTTCGGTACTTATTTCGAAATTTAATAATTGAATTTAATACATTTTGATAATAAAATGATTAAATTTAATTATTCAGTTTGGAAATTTTTAATGTTAATATTTCATATGCCGATACGTACGAAAGTGGATAAACTTTTAATTAGTCAATACAAATATTCATTTCGTTAATCGTTCGAAACGATGGCTGTTGAAAATTCAACGCAACTTAATTGATGGATTTTAATATATCACAGAGATTCATGAAATTTTGAGGACACGACAGTTCTTGATGGAATAATAATACGTGAATTATGTTAAAACTTTTTGCTAAATAATTTAGTAGTTTTCGGCATATGAACTTTTAACTTACCTTGATAACCAAGATCGTTAAGTATGAAAACTTAGGCTTTGGTTATCGAAACTTGCTGGCAACACGTGCACAACGCGTATTCGTAAATCAGCTTTTCTCTCGATCTCAATTGAAATGCCAACGTAATCGCTTCAGGGTGGGCCAAGAATATATTCCATCTGCTCCCGTTGAGATCCAATCGATCTCCCGCTGTTGCTTTCAATATGATATCCCAAACGTGAAAAAAAAAAAAAACCTATCAAATTCCACGCAACACCACGAACGCCACTTCGAGCTCGAATCAACCGAGCCGAAAATTAACTAAACTCAACATTAAACGTTTCGAATTAAACCCGACAATGAAATAATTAATTAAGAAACTAATTACTAGCCAACATCGTATATTAATAACCGATAAGCCTCTACCTTTTTCCTCCCAAAACTTCACCTCCAAACACTCCCCTCTCTACAATTTTTCCGTTTCGTGTTTTTATCGTTATCTTTTTCTATTCACCGTCCTCTGCAAGCATAAAAAAAAAGACGAAAAAAAAAAAACCAATAACACCCTTTGCAGCGTGGATTTCAATGGTTATTCAATTGTTTGGCGAATCAAGAGGATCGCTCTCCTCGCGTCCTTCCCCCGTGACGTATACGCGTCGTCGTCGGCGGCAGCGGCGGCGGCAGGCTCCGGTCGAATCTGGCCGCGCGTTTGTTGGCAAAATTTCAAGCGAATCGATCACCGCCTTCTCCACGCCAAGAGTCCATTATGATTTTAACAGTCCTATTTATTTAACTGCCGGCTCTCTCGGGAGAGTTATCCTCTCGTATCGAGTGTGCGCGCGCACATACTCGTTTCATTCCCTCCCCCCCTCCTTCCCTCCCCCTCCCCCTCCCCCCTCCCCCCTCCGGCGAAGCCTCACGCTCCGAGCCCTCCTCCCTCTTTTCCTCCATCCCCCTCCTCCTCCTCTTCACCCCTTTCATCCCCGAAGAACCCGTTCCACCCCCGCGAACCTAGCGTGATTTATACGCGACCGGTTGGCCCGGCGGCGCGCTGCTGCTGCTGCACTCCGGGGTTAAGGGTGCGAGATGTACGAGGCGGACGCCCCCTCCAATATCTCTATACTTTTCAAAGTAAGGTGCGAGCAATAACCCGCGAATGTACACGCCACGAAATCCAGTTACACTTTCGCAAAGAAGATTCAAGGGTGTAAGTGAAACGAGAGCTTGCCTCGGTCACGAATGTAACGACGCACTATCTCAATCCTAGCCACTACGGCGAACACCACCGAGAGACCAGGGTTGATGTCGTGTCTGTCGCGTACCACGCCAAGACTAGCAAAGAGACTCTCGTTGTTGGCGAGCGCCAACGAGGTTTGTTACATTTTATCGGAACGGTGGACCCCCGCGATTGCTACTTCCTCCGCGTTCTTTACCCTCTCGTCTTTACCTACCCCCTTACTCGTCTTTCACTACTCTGGACCGCGAGGAAAACACCAGGAAGTACACTCGTTCCCAACTCTCCCGATCTGTTTCTATCTCTTTCTTTCTTCTCTGTTTATATATATATTCATCTATCTATCTATCTATCTATCTATTCGTCCGTCTCTATCTTTCTCGTTTCCCACGTTCGATGCAAAGTTTGAGAAAACAGTGTACGTATTTTCGGTACACGAGGAAGAGCCAATAGAGGGAGGTGTGACGGGCGCGAGATAGGACCTCGAAACTTGGACAAGCTTTTCGTTCATATCTCTCTCTCTCTCTCTCTCTCTCTTTCTCTCTTCCCTCTTTCCTCCACGGCGACATATTTCACTCGGTGGAATATTCCTTCGCTCATTGAAACTTTGGTGGTGCGGACGATTTTGAGGTGAGGAGATTCTTGCGATGTTTGCATCGCCTCCCTCCATTTCGTCTCGGTCTATCTATATATCAAGGGTCTTTCTATGAATAAATTCTATTTATTCATGCAAATATCGAAATCGGAATATCCACGATTCGCGTGTACCAGCCTTTATCGATCAATCTCGCGATACTCGACACGAGTCTCCTTTGAATTTTCGCATAACCTTGCCAATCGAGTCGTTTAATGAAAATTGAAAAAAAAAAATCAAAACTAATTATTTTAGTCGGAACGAGCCGATAGAGGGGCAAACCCTCGTCTCTTTCACTCGCGTTTCCCGACGCCATTCAACTTGCCGTTTGAAATTTGTTAATCCTCGCCTCGCTCGACGACGCCCCGTTTAACACGGGCATTCCACCAACGGTTGCAGTCCATTGTTTGCCACTCCGCGATACACCACAGCTACCCGAGTAGAAATCCTTCTCCGGCTACAAAAAAGTCCGGATCAGGCATCTTGATATTTTGATCATGCCTTGGTCAGGATTTCTGATCAAGCCCTGATCATTTTTGTGACATTTTTCCTGACTTTAGACTGATCAGGATAGAACATCAAGGCTTGATCAGGAAAGAATGTCAACGCTTGATCACGCTCTAAAATGAAG
>JAPYZJ010005414.1:0-11615 GCA_030522765.1 Ophioninae sp. B BG-2022a
TTTTCGTTTTTCGTTTTTTTTTTATCAGGTCGTCATTCACGAGTATATCTTTTCGATCAGTAATTACAGGAGCGAGGGTCTCACGCTCTCTACCTTCTTGGCCCCTTCGTTCAAACGAAGGGACGAACCTCCAAACGTTTTCTCCCTTTTCTCAACGTGTCAGCCCATTCAAGAAAAATTGTTCACTCCTCTGAACGAGATAAGGCAAATGTTCCAATTCCCGGACCATTTGAGGCGTCACGGCTTTTCTATAAACCCCCTTCTCTCTTTTTCCTCTCTTTCTCCCTGCACACTTGGAAAACCCTTTTCCAACACGAGGCTTATAAAAGTGTGGATTGATTCTACGATGGACGAAAAAATTAAAAAAAAGATGAATCTCCACTGGAAATATGGAAAATGTTCATTGGAATGCTGATGGTTGGCATCAACCGGGGATAAAAGCTCGTGTTCCAAACGTGGAGTTTGAACGGGTGATTCTATTTTTAAACTCGAGTATTCAGTCACTGGGAAATGAAAATTCTTCGTTATTTTTATTTAAACGGTCATAAAAAATACCTTCCACAGTATTTGTAGTCAGGTTTCATTTGGAGTAAGTGTGCGCACCCTTTTGATCTCCGAACGGGCCTAGAGTGGATGGCGGTTCATTTTATTCGCATCGGGAATTCGTTTCGAATTTATGATCTGCAAAACATTTTTTGAGGTGATATTCGATGCAGATAGCGTTATGGCGATCCATTCGCTTTTTGGCTTCTCGGGGCAAGCGTACGCGGGTGTATTTCTTTAATGTTTCAAGTTTGTAAAAGATAAGCAAACATAAAAAATGTCTTCATATCTATAATAATAAATAAATTTAGACAAAGATTTTAAATAAAACAGATTTAATTAAGCAATAGAAAAAATTAAGAAATGGGATTAAATAAAAAAAAATTAAACAAAGTTACAAAATCAATATTCTTTTAACTTAAAGTTAATTTTAAATTTAACTCAATTATTAAGTTAAATTTAAAATTAAGTTTAAGTTAAACTTAATGTTAAGTTAAATAAATACATAAGTATTTATTTTTTATTAAATTTTTAATTTTTTAATTAAATAAATGAATAAATAAATTTATTAATAAATTAATAATTAATCATAAATTAATTAATTTAATAAATTTTTTATTTAATCAATATTTTGTAAACTTTTCAAAAGTATTTTTTATGGGATTGACGATAAACCATTGCCCTTTCGTCCTCCCATATTCCACGCACTTATATCGTTTTCCCCGCTAAATACGAATACTCACGAATTACGAGTGAAAAAAGAAAATCATCGACCGAATGCAAGTTTCAATTAGCAGCCACGGAAAACCACACTGGTATTTCTCCCCGTAAAATTTGCGCCAGCTTGTCCTCCCGGTGAAATTACAATCGGCGAAAAAGGGTCGCGGGTCGCCGAAGCACCAACGGTCAAACGAGAACTTCAAGCAGAAAGTGAACTCGTACGATATCGCTTTTTAACAGGAATCCAAATGGGATTTACTCGTCCCGGTTGAAGAGTCCAAAACACGTCGAACTTTTGAACTCTCGACAAAATTCTCTGTCGTAAGCTGCTTCATGGAACAAATTGACTCCCAGTTCTCTCACCCCTAAAACGCTATGACTCAGATCGTAAATTTGAGCCGCCCTTTGATCAGAATCAAAGATTTATGGAAATATAGCCCAGTATTCTTCGTTCCCTAATCTTGAGGAGATACCGAACAATAAGGGGGGTTTGGGACAATTTAAGATATGCCAGCACATCCAATCGTAATCCAAACTTCCGTGCATTTTTACGAGCACTTTTATTAAGCAGAACGACAGTTTACTGTTATCAGGAAAATCTTAATTAGACGTTCTTCCAAGACGAATTGGACCAAACAAACACCAGGAAACCCTAGCAATCCAAACATTGGAACAAAGTCCAATCAAGTAGAAAAAGCTTGAGAAACAATCCAATAAACTTGAAGACACCTGGCGATTAGAACTTTATATCCAACCAGCCCAAACGACTTCTACAAACCCAAACATCCTCAAGATTCAAGCCCTCAGTTCCTACAGGCCTAAAACCGTCCTCAAGTACCAAAAGATCTTTATCCTTCCCATTGCATCACTTCAGAAATAGCCGGGTCGCCAAACGCAATGAAATTCCTGTCCAAGTTGACCATTCCCCAAAAATCCAGTTATTTCAAGTTCGAAGTCATGTCCGGTAAAAAATTTGACTAGAGGACTGTGTGATGAATGGTTGGGGTGGGGTAGAAACCCGAACTTTGAATGAACAGAAGGCTCGAAATTCCGAATTTGAATATTTCGAAACTACAAATTTTGTTAATTTTTGGATTTGTTTGGGTTTGTTTAAAATCAAGAGTTCAAAATCAAACTAAAGAACCCAAACAAAGGAGATCGGCGATTCATGGCCTCGATAGACAAAGTATTAAACCATTTGAAGAAATATTTAAATAATTATAAGCCCTACTTTATTTTATCATTTCTTAAAAAAACATAGGAAAAAAGAATTAATAATAAAGAGAAGTCAGTTGATGTATTCCTTGCGTTACATTCGTTAATAACAACCGATGTTGCCATATCATGCCATTTTTAAATGAAAATCTTTTTCTCAGTAAAAGATTTGTATTATAAGGTTCGATTTATATTTCTTTTCCTCCAAAAAGTATTTTATAAGTTTATTGCGAAACAGTGATTAAAGATAAAGTATTTTTTTTGTTGTTTTGTTATTTTAATGATTTTATATAAAAATCAATTTACAATGGTACAATGGAGGTACAATGTGGTACCTCCTGCCCAGCATCTCGATAATATATTAATAATTGCTGCTGTGGAAAACAATGAATAAAATATTTTCAGTTAACCTGAATTAGTTTTTTTTTCTTTAAAATTCCGGATCATGTGCACCTAAGGAATATAAATTCAACATTCTGGAAGTATGTTTCAGTTCATATTAAAAATCACTAAAATTCATAACCTAATAGCGGGAACAAATGTTAATGGGATTTATTGACTGCTGTCTGAAACAAAGTTTTTATTTTTCATATCCCATGTTATAACAAGAAACTAATTACACAGGGCTATAGACTAATATTAGTCCTTGAAAACCCAATTTATTTCACTTTTGTTTATTGAGGCCTAATTCCTTAGGACTGTTTGCGGATCTCCTTTCGTGCTTTTGCTGACGTGACCTTTAGGAAATTTGTAGTTTCGGAATTTTGAGCCTTCTGGTCAATCGAGGTTGGGGGTTCCTGTCCCACCCCGAATGGTTTAACCCCCAATTTTTGTTCGATACCACTCAGAGACAGTTGGAAAGAAATTTGAAGTTGAACAATATCGAAAGAGAGAAAGATAGGAAGAATGGTAGAATTACAATGGGGTTGTATCAACGGGATACGGACGTGATAGGCGGCGGTACTGGCTGAAGTTTCGAAGCCGCGGTTAGATTCACGGGTTGGCAAGTCTAGTTTATAGCCGGAGGCTTCGAATCCTGTGGTAAAGCGAACGTAGCCCAGGCCCTTTCCCACCCCCAACAAGCTCCCATAAATTCATTAATCGCCCTGAGGCAGCTAGCAGAGGTCTGTACAGAGGTTGGGTCGGTTGGAGGACGTTAAGGGGGTGCAGTTGGTAGCCTAGGTTAAGGGCCGAGAACGAGAGGATTTTCCGGGGGTGTAAAGTGGGAGGGTAGTGGGTTGCGGAATAGGGTTGCGAGATTTAAGCAAATTGCGATTAGTCCGTTAGCTAAATAAGATTATTAACCAACCGGTCTTATTTATGCCTTGGCACAGAACGTTATTTAGACGGATAGAGAGAACGGGCTTTTCGCTTCCTGAGCACCATGTGCTTCCACCGGTTTCTACGTTCTGGCATCCCTTTTAACCCTTGCACTTCCAACTATACGATATAACGGCCAGTTGGAATGCACCCTTGATCCAGTAAATACTCCACCGCTATTTCCGGTTATTCTCCTCCCTCGTGATCTTCCTAGTGTGCTCAAGCTAGCCTGCTGACCTGTTCATATTCATTTAACCTCCTGACATAACCAAGTGTCGCATAGATTCTCATCAGGGACCCGATCGTAGTCGTTCGTTTACACTATGCTTAATTTGCATTTCCTGCTGCGCGTTCCTAGGTTTCGTTTCATTTGTATCCTCGAACAGTTGAAATTTGAATCATTGGCGCCTTTTTTCGGTCGGTAAATTGGATCATCGGTCGAGGTTCCGCAAACTCGCGGTTTGCTTTACCGACCTATCGATTTATCGGACTTCGATCCACTTTCACCGCTGGTATAGAATGAAGTAATAGCCTCCAGCCATCTCGGTCGGTAATGCTTTATCGACGGTTGGTAACAGAGCGAACTGAATTATCGGCACATCGATCGAAGAGAAATCGACGTCGATCGATGCTTCAGCTTTATTATCGATCGTGTCGTCCCGTTCGATTGTTTGGTCTTTGGACACCCTGTTCACTCCTGCCGCGAGGTGGAGCCTCGGATCCATATTTGAAGCTGTTGTTACTTTTGAATAAAATAGATTTATAGTTCTAGTGGTGAAAATAATGTAAAATGTTGATAAATAATGCAAAATAATGTATAGTAATGTATTATGTAAAAAAATGTAAAATGTGTAAAAATAATGCTGCTCTGCATTTTGGTAGATGATGGAATTGAATTTCGTTATTTATTTATTTATACGATTTAGTACTTCGTAATTTCGATTTTAATTCCTTTCATCTTTTGTTTGGGCAGAATTAGGAATGTGCCAAGATTGCACCTGCACTGGCTATATACGCTTTAATGAATGATTGATCCATTAATTAACTTACCCAAAAATGTAGCCCAATTACTTAATTAATTTATACAGTAATTCATATCGTTTTATTATTTTATCTGTCAAGAATATTCGAGTAATTAATTAATTTACACATAAATTCCATTAATTCGATTCATTAATCCTATCAAAAATTTCCGATAAATATCTTCATCTTCGATCGCGAATTCTTGCTTGTTTCAATTAATTAATTATTCATTTACTTAAAACTTTTTGAGATTTGAAAATCAAGACTGCGTAATTCATCGATCAATAAGTCAAGGATTTCACGATCGAATATCAAAAAATGTATACTTTATTGTTTAAGATAAAAGCAATTATGCTTTATTAAATTTATGTATAATTTTTTATTTTCTTGATTAATTAATTAATTAAAAAGTGGAGAAATTAAAAATCGACTATAAATTCATTTATACGAACTTTTTCTGTTTAACAATTTCTCAGTTTTATTTTTACTACGGAAAATCGAACGAGAGTCGTAATTTTCGATTAATTCAGAATAATGTTCATAATAATAATAATAAGTGAACTTATATTGAACGGTACGAGATGCAAAATGGAAAGGAGGATTTACAAGAGTTCCACGCTAGCTCGTTTATAATCAACGAAACCGCTGAACGACAATGGTCCAGGAGGGAGGGGATTAGGGTGCATACCACCTTCGCCTCCTCATACTATCGCGGTATCTAAAGGTGCTTCCGAGATACGATCAATCCACTGAATTGATTGTCCCTTGTCCTTCATTCAAATCCCACAACGGAGTTTTTTTTTCTTCGCCCTTTCTCTCTTCTCGTCGTTCTCTGGGTCTGTTAGCGGACAATTTAACTCTGCCTCATATACAGGGTGTCCGAAATCTCGAAGTTTTCGAATCCCCTCTTCTAAGCGATTTTGAGTGATTCTACGTAATGCTGCGTTGCCCTGAGCCCTGAGCCCTGTTACTTGGATGGGTGACGTTTATTTATACGTAAAGTAACGAAAACGTCTATCAAAATATGTTTAAAAAAAATTAACGATTTAATTACTTGAGAGAAACGAAGAACGATTTTTTTTATTCGTTCTTACTGTAGATTATATTTTCTGAAACTTTACTGAATTATTATTTTTTTTATCGTGTTCCAATATGGAAAAATAAATAAATACTTTCATGAGTTTTTCGAAGAAAAATAATGAAGGGTGAGTCAAAAGTTTAAAAAATATTGAGTAGTAATGGGCAAAAACGTGTTAAGAACAAAATTGAATGGACACATGGAATAATAATTATTAATAATTATTGCCAATATTGATGTAATTTTTTCTTAATTTTGTTTAATCTTAATCTCTCTTCTTTCAAAAACAAAAAAACGTTAAGAAGAAAAACATCGTTGAAGAATAACTATTATGAATATTTTCAAATCTTCACAGTAGCCTATAAGCCCTTGAAGATCGAAGCCGAATTTAGTGAAAAGTTTGATATGCAGCTGAAAAAAAATAAGTCAAGAAAAATAGACTTTTACGATTCTTCGATCAAAATTTCCAAAAATTGGCTGACGGTCCAAAAGCTAGGATTTTCGAGAGTTTGGACAACTACTGAAATTCGGAAATTCGTATTTCTCATTTGAGGACACCCTGTACAAGCGTCGTCTAAGAAATAAGGGGAAGAGGGCACGCTGACCGGTTTGACATATTTTTGGGTTTCTTTGTATTTCTGTTTGGTACCCACTCAAGCCCACTGCTCCGTTTGTCAAAGCTTGTAGAGAATCTCTTTCCTCCTTTGATCTCTCTCTTTTTCTCTCTTTCGATTTCCATTGTTGCCCTTTAGTGCCGAAGGGAGGATTCCCACAGTGTGCCTCGTCAGGGCCCACTAAACCCGTGGAGTTCCATAATAAAAAAATAAAAACGAGTCGTACACAATAGATGAGGCCGATACCTGGACGAGAAAACTCCGGAATTTCTGGGCCATTCGTTTTTCGATTATATCTAGGCTGCATCAGCTGACATTCTTCCATACGAAAATGTCCGTTTGGAGACGTGACTCCAAATGGCAGTTTTCATGAGATTTACTTTTTCATCGTATTCTGGTGCCTGCCAAAATGTCCTATTCACTTTTTTTCACGTTTCAATTTGAGCCTCTTCCTCTTAAGCTGGGCCTTCTCGAACGAGTCAAGTTTTTCAGGATTTCAACGATAAACCGATTCAGTCGAATCACCTATGACGGAACACGTGAAGTATCGAAACCTTCTTTTTTTAAAGCTCGATTTATAGACGACCTTTCGAAAAAAAAACGTCTGATCGTAGATAAGAAGAAACATTTCGTTTCGTCTTTGGGATCATCTCACTTCTGTTTGTCTCCGTTTTGTTTAATTGGACGGACCTAAAAACCTGTCAATGTTACGTTGCTCTTGGAAATCTAGATTCTCAGATTTTCTTGTGGATTTATTGCTTCTTGGCATTTTCTTCATCAGTTAGTAACAAGGATGACGTCATTTGTCTTGAAAGAAAGAAGAAAAAGAAATATTTTTGGACACCTAACAAACAATGACAAAAATAGTCAGATAAAAAAAACCATTTTTAAATCTGAGAAGAAAAAAATTAGAATTGAGCCCCTCAAGTATACTTCGAGACAATTAACAACGTTGTGAATTATAATAATTAGAATGATAATGATAATTATTTTCCTATCATTAATACATATTTTTTATCATTATTAAGTATAATTATTACTAATTATTCCACTTATTTAATTAAATGATTGACTTGTTTATTTTTACAATTTTTTAACATCAATTTATTTCAAATAATAATGTAATATAACTGTCTATTCTTGAATACTAATTTAATAGTGCATTTTTTAATCATATAAGCATTAAATATGCTGCAAGATTAAAAGTAGGATAATTTCCTATATTAATTTATGAATAAATGAATTGATATATCAGCGAGAAAGTAATAAATTGCCAAATTGAACTATTCAAATAAAAAAGGTTCTAAAAACGCTACTGAATAATAACATGACTGAAGAGTACTAAATATCGGAGTTGCACACATTCATAAATAAAAATAAATAAATTACTAAATTGAACTAAATAAATAAATAAAGTTCCAAAAAAGCTACTGAATAACGAAATTACCGGAGAGCACTAAATATCGGAGCTCCATACCATCGTAATTTCGTTTTACGAGTAGATCTCCCGAAAGTCCTCGTCAAACGCAGCCATAAGCAGTTGATTTATATTTGGCAAGCAGAGCAGTAAAAATTGAAGAAAACGAAAAACGTTGAGTGTAATAACTGTAAAAAAAACGCGGACTCGCGTTGGTCATGAAATCCATACTGGGATATTGCGTTTTTCCAGTAGCACAGAACTGACCAGTAATCCCTCGAATGATCGTAAAAGTTAACAAACATTTCTCGACCAAAAGGAATGCCTTCTGGTTTTTTTTTTGCGTAGTGATTTATCGTACCTTTTCTTCGGTAGCGAGTCTCGTGAAGAAGATATGCAGGTAAACGGGGGAAAAGTACTTCCGGGCGGATGGAATTACTGACCTAAAGGGCGAAACGTTCTTCGATGGGTCAAGGACACGCGATTTATGATCCTGGTTACTCTCTTGTTGCACATTGTCTTTCCAGGCTTTCGAGAATGCCCTACACGTGTTTTTCATTCCCCACGAGCCAGGGATTTTCGTTCTTCATGGTCGAGTTATCGATGTTGAAAAATTGCCACGCTGCGTGAAATAATAAAACGAAATACCCAATTTTATGGCGAGGTTTTTTTTTCTCCGAAATGTAAAAGTGCAGGCTACAAATCATTGCGCGGAGCAGGCAAGGGTTGAAAGTTGCGTAAGGTTTGAAAAACAAGTCCCTCTCGCGACCGAGATGAAATTTTGTACAGACCTTCCTGTCGATATTCTAAGAGGAGCCCTGAAAGGATTTTTGGAAATTAGAGATAGTTTTCGAGATACCGGGTTTTGAAAGTTATTCATTCACTACACTGGTACTAACCCAAACAAACCCAAACAGAAAGAAACGAATCCAAAGATACAGGAACAGAATAGATAACAAAACCGAACCCCAACACATTTAAATAGAATCAAACGAACCCAAACATATGCAAACTGAACCAGACGAACCCAAACAAATTTAAACAGAACCAAACAAACCCAAAGAAAATCGAACACATCTCAGCAACCCCTGAAAAAAACACAAAGAGGACCAAACGAGCCAAAACAGTTTCGAACAGAATTCAACAAACCCAAACACTTCTAAGCAAACCTGAAAAAAACACAAAAAGGAACAAACGAGCTCAAACAAATTCCAACAGAATCAAACAAACCCAAACAAATCTAAGCAAACTCGAGCAAACACAAACAGAATCAAACGAACCCAAAAAACTTGAACAGAACCAAAAAAAAAACACAGGAAGGACCAAACGAGATCGTATTCATTTATCGAAATGAAAATTATTATTGCAGCCTAAAATATGTTACTTCGATATGTTTCAAGGAACAATAATATTCGAATGAAAATTGAACAAATTCATGCTCCCTTAAGGGAGCCCAAAATAAAAATCAAACAAATTCGTGCCCCCTTAAGCAAGGAAAAAAGTTTCATATTCGGAGTACACATTTCGTAGAATGTGACTGTACGAAACCATATGAGAATAGGATAGTTTTATATCCAAATATTCGACAGGATTCCACCAGGGAGGACGTCGTCAGCCGTTTCGCTTTCGTCGTTGTAACGAAATTTTCAGTAACATCAGCACCGGCACCGTTACCATACAGTGTTAGACAATGGGGAGGGAGGTGGAGGAAGAACCTATCAGAAGAGTTTCAACGATAGAAAGAGAGGAAGAGAGAGAAAGAGAAAAATAGAGAGAGAAAGGAAGAATTGCAGTATAAAATCCATATCAGAGCAGGATCTTTTCGATTTCCACAGCCGAACCGAATTTCATAACGTGTGACGGGGGCAATAACTGCGATATGGCGGAATAGAGGGTATCGCCTTAGGCGTTCGTGGTGTGCCTCCTTCTTTTCTCTTATTTTTAACCCCCTGTATTCACCTCCACCCCCTCCACCCATACCCCCTCCCTCTCTTTTTTTCTCCACCTCTGACGATTCGCAGACAAAAATATATAGGGTGACCGCTAATTCGAATTATTTCCTGCAACGAAGTCATTCTAGACATCATTTGAATTGAAACAAGCCCCATCAAGTAGGGGTCAATATCGATTTATGATTGTTAATACGATTTTTATAAATTATCTGGCTTGTTACTAAAAATAAATAATTTTTCAAGAATACTCAATTTTTAGCCGTCATTTGATACTTTTCTGAAAGCTGACGAATTGCGACATTGAAAAAAAAATTTCAAAATGTTGGAAATAAAAAATTTGTCATTTCGAATCTTCTCGAATTACTGACATATTTTTATCGAATTTTGGATATGCTTCTTTTAATGCCATAATTCGTCGGTTTGCATAAATGTATTAACTGATTATTAAGAGAGGGGAGTATTTTTAAAAATCATCAATTTTGAAAGGCAAGTCTGAACATTTTTAAAAATATTTTTTTCTTCTAATTAGACAAAATAATTTTTCAAAATTTCTAAACATGTTAACTTCAGCTTTCAAAAAAATATCAACTGAATATTCCGAGTGGACAATCTTTTTTGTTTTTGGATTGTCAGTTTTCAGTGACAAGCCTGAAAATTTGGATTTTGGTGTCAAAATTGAAAAACACAGTAAAAAAAAATGTATTATCTCATGCAGCTAAAAAAATGTGTAGCTTTTCAGAAATGTATCAATTAAACATTCCGAAAAATTCGAAAAAATCGTTAAGACATAACTCAGTAACAACTGAATTTAGAGTCTCAGCTGATAGGCCCTAATTTGATTGAACCGAGTTTTGAAATGACCACAAATCATCAAAATCAGCAGTTTATAGTGACGAGCTATAAACAGACAAATTATCAAGCTATAAACAAACGATTCATAAACAAATTATAAATTATAAACAAATTATAAACACATTACAAATTATAAACAAATCAACCATTATAAACAAATTATCAGTTGACAGTGACAAAAAAATTCTAAAAAAACTTTAAAACATCGTAAAACTCCCACATCTCAGTACCAGCTGAATTTGGAGCCCTAGTTGATAAGACTTAATTTGATTGAACTGATGTTTGGAATGACTTCTACCAAGGAATAGGTCGAATTACCAGTCACCCTGTATAAAAGGCTGATAGAGACGGCGGGAGGGAGAAAGAGAGAGGAAGAGACAGAGTTTTGAGGAAAAGCGTCGCAGCATCAGCAAACGGTTGGCAAAGAGCGTTCTTTGATACGTTACCAAGGGAGATGGTTTCTTTCTCGCGAGTGTCTCTCGTTGCTTACCGCTAACCCGCCAGGGGCGTCGAAGTGAACGGGATGACGATGAGGAGGACGCGATCGAGGTAGAAACGTATAGAGCTTCTCCAAGCCGTTTTCAGCCCCCATCCCCCCTCTCCAGGCCTCTTTTTCTGTGCGTTCCCATACTGAAACCTCGTAAAATCCACATCTATCCCATTTGCCGGTCGGAGTGTGTGCTTTGCCATGGGAGCAGGTCTCTCGCACCATTCCGGATCCGCTACGTGATACGAATCGCGAATTCATTTTATTTTCAACCCTTTCAACCGACGTAGGCGCTCCTCGATGCCAACCCCCTCGTCTTCATCCTTCCGCCTTCCCGAAAATAGCCGGGGAATGGGATCTTTTCCCCCCTTTTTTTTTCTTTTTTTTTTTTTAT
>JAPYZJ010005415.1:0-13258 GCA_030522765.1 Ophioninae sp. B BG-2022a
ACTTATGGTTCCCGAAACCAATGTATCGGTATTTTGTACCGTATGCATCAGCAACATTTTAGCTGCTACGTGCCAGTGGAAGTTTCCACTAATTTCGGGGCACGACAGAGCAAAAGGAAGCGATGCGCGTTTTGCCCCAAAGAAAAGGATCGTAAAACGAACTATTGTTGCGTTACGTGCAAGAAACCGATTTGCGATGATCATAGGATTACACTCTGCCCGGGATGCTTCATGTAATTCTCTTAACAGAATTTTTTGTTTTATTTTTTTATTTGTGTTTTTTTTCGTCATTTCTAACTTTTTCTAATTTTTTTCATATTTTCTACAATAAAAATATATTGTGACACCTAACGAATGAGTTATTACTGATTTTATTACTTAGTTTGTATTTAATACACATTTATTGCCTCTTTACTTCGAAATTTGCGACTAAATTATTGCCTGATTTTTTTCTCGAAAGCAACTATCTTCCCCTTTAATATTCTTTTTTGGCAGTTTCGATATCTTTGTTTGTCTTAACGTTATGATTTTTTGAGTGAACAAATGCATTGATACCGTTTTTTATCATTTTTTGGATAAATAATATATTAAAAAATAAATGTTTTTATAATTTTATGATCGATACTTCAACTTAAAGGTTTAAAGAAACTCCATGAATTTCTTTAGATTTTTAACCCCACTGAAACTGGTTGAAAAACCGTCAGGACGCCAATGACCCCCTAGGCAGACTGAAGGTGCCAAAAAACCCTAGGCAGACTAAGGGTTATTATTATTGATGCGGGGGGCCGGCGTGGCGAGGGCTCGTGCCTTCCGCGCGATGAGGCCCCTACATTATCGGCTAATCGGTAACGTAGGGCTTAATGCGATCCACATGTACCTGCACAGTCTTGCTCCTACGGCCGATAGTGTAGTTCACTTCCAAGTCTCTGCTCCGTATGACGTAAGGCCCTGTCTACTTGGGGGACAGCTAAGCGGAGCGACCTCGGCGTATCGTAGAGTCGTGTAAGAGGACTCGGTCGCCGTGGCGGTACTCCGTTACACTGGCTGAAACGCCCGGCTTTACCGTCGCTTTTCCTTTTTCCAATCTTTCCTTTGCCACATGCTACGTGACTCTTAGCTGTTCACGTAGCTCCGAAACGTAGTCGTCGTATGAGTACGTTATTCGAGGTGCTTCCTTGAGCGCTATCGGTAAATCGGCTGTTTTTCCAATCACTAACTCGTACGGTGTAAATCCCGTCCATATGTGTGGAGTCGTGTTATACGCAAACATAGCGTGTGGCAACCACTCATCCCAATCCGTCTCATCCTCTTTTATGAAATATTTCTGGTATTCCGCGAGAGTTCGGTGTGAACGTTCTCATGCTCCGTTTGATTGTGGATGATTCGCGGTTGTTTGTATCTTTTTTATGCGGAACAATTGACATATTTCTTTAAAGATTTCGCTTAAGAAATTTTTTCCTTGGTCGGACAATACTTCCTTTGGTGTGCCGTATGTCCAAACAATTCGGGTTGCAAATTCCTTGGCTACTTCCTTTGGTTCTTGATTTTTTCATGGTACTGCTGCACTGTATTTTGTTAATAAACAAAATACAGCTCAGCAGCAACAAAATATAGTGCAACCATTAAATTCATCCTGATTTGGAAAGTCAGGATATATTTGTTTACTTTATTCGGTCTCGGGTAAGGGACGTACTATATCGACTGCACATTTGTCATTTGACATAACTGTTTATGTCTTTATTTATTCCAGGCCATTTTTATTTTCATTTTACTGTCTTTGTCATTCCTTTTATTCCCGTGTGGTCACTAACGGGAGTGGCTGGTATTCTTGCAGAATCGTACCTCGCTCCTTCTCACTCGGGCATTCTCGATCGCCTACTTCCATCTCCGTTTCGCTGTCGTTTGTCGTATCACTCGCGCTTGAGTGGCTCTGTATCTCGAATTCTTTTTCGCTCGAGGCTGCCACCTGGTTCGCTCTATCTTGCGGGCGAGGTGTTTCGGTCTCACTCGCGCGGACCTCTGCTGCACCGCGTGGGCGTTCCTCGCCAGCGGGCTGTATTGTTTTCCTCGGCCGGCCACGTGCTCGCGGGGCCAGCTGACCATACCCATCGTGGCTTGTGTCATGTCAGGAGGTACATAAAACTCCGACGAGGTCAAAACTCCCACGGTTCCTTTTTGAAAGCGCATGCACCAAACGGGACGTTAAGAATATTCTCGTTCGCCGACATGTACCCAAGGGTACTCTCGATATTACGCTCCATGGTAATTAATAGAATCCAGAGTTGCGCACTCTCTGCATGCGGCCTCCTTCCCTTTTATATCTATTCAACGGACACATCGGACACTAGGCGCAACTTCTCAGAAAAGTCTTAAAAACAAAAACACGAATGAACTTCAGCGGAATTGCCAGTAGGCCCAGGAAGGTTTCCATCAATCCGGTCGTAAAATCAATAACCCACGAAAAGGGACACGTGCACGGAAAGCTCACGCAGCACCTAACCGCTGCGATTTCCGCGATAAAAATCCCTCACCAAAAAATAGACTTGCATAAGAATCGATGCATACGTCTCCAACGTTTCCTCTAATTAGATACAAAATAATTTTAGTGAGGCCCCGGGACTCCCAGCGGCCCGATCGTAAGAATCCAGTAAAGTTTATACCCTGTCTCCCCCACTCTATGAATTCGGGAGAAGGAGAAACCGGAAAAAGACACATAAAAAAGGCGATCCAGCACCATCTGGGTGCTAGTCCGAGTTCATCAGTTCAGCTAGTCAGTTCTCCTACAATTTTTATCGAACTCATATATTGAAACTCTGTCCGTCAGCGACTCTATTATACTCGATTTGTATTTTCATACTATGTCCAATTTAAAGGTCTTTGTATTTTCATTGAAGTAACACGAGCAAAGTACAACCCAATTTCGCGACTTAAGAAATATTGTAAACTCAGTGCGTACCCATCTCGACTCTGTCCACTTCATACCTGCGAGCGAAACTGGCCACCAGCGAAGGCCCTACATTTTACGACCGACACCCGCTATACCACCAATGTAAGCAAACCACATTTTATTATATTTTTGTACTCAACGTTAATAGAAATAACCAAATTGGTTGATCCCAATAAATTAGTAGTAATTAGAACGAGTCATATCCAAAAATCAGCTTATTTTATAAAATTCCTTAAAGATTCTCCTTCCTCCAGTACTTCCCCTTTTTACCCTCATCCTGTGCTATTGCGCTAGGCGTAGGCAAGAAAGAGGGAACCTTACACTATATGCCCACGTCCCCTCCGGACGTGATACTTGGGTCGCTCGTTTCGGTAGGCGGTAGAGCAGGACAGGGTGCCTTCCGCGAGCGTCCTCTACCTCGCTTCACTGCGTCTGTGTGACGCGCCACTGCCTGAACCGTTTGCCGCGTTGTCACTAATACGTACAAGCGGCTTAATGCATCTGCGTTTGTATTCTTTTTTCCACCCTTATGTTCGATAGTATAGTCGAACTTCGAACTCTTCTAACTTTATTATCCAGCGCATTAATCGTTATCCTGGATCTTTTACGTCGAAAAGCTAGGCAAGAGGTTTATGATCAGTTACGATAGTGATTTTCGTTCCGTATATTTATGGTCGGAATTGCGCTACTGCCCAAATTATTGCTAGCATTTCTTTTTCCGTTGTTGAATAATTTGTTTCTGTTTCGTTCAGGGTATGACTTGTATAACAGATAGGTAGATCTTCTTCAATTTTTCCTTGCGATAAAATCGCGCCAATTGCGTTGTCCGAGGGAACCGTTATTACCACGAAGGGTTTTTTCAAATATGGATATTGCAGGATCGGCGCCGTGCTGAGAGTTTCCTTTAGCTTTTGGAAGACTTGATCACTGTGACCAAGCTTTGATTACTGTGTTCAGACCACACGAATTTGTTTTCTTTTTTGGTGAGTTCCGTTAATGGCTTTGCGATTTTTAAAAAATCTTGTAGGAATTTTCTATAATATCCAGCTAGTCTCAAAATGATTGGACTCCCTTTACTTTTCTAGGTGCTGGGAAATGTTGTACGGCTTCTATTTTCTCGGGATCTGGATTTACTCCAACTTCCGTTATTATGTGACTCAGATATTGGGTTTCTTTTCGCAGGAATCGACATTTTCTGGGTTGCACTTTTAATCGAGCTTCCTGTAGTCGATTGAATACGTTTTTTAATCGTTCGATGTGTTCCTGGAGAGATGTCCCGTACACTCCTATATCGTCCAGATATACGTAGCATTTCAATCCTTGTAATCCGGCAAGTACTGCGTCCATCAACCTTTGCAAGATTGGCGCGGCGTTTTTTTTATCCGAATGGCATTGCGTACTCGTAATGTCCAAGCGGAGTGGAAAAAGCGATTTTTTCCTTGTCGTTTTTGGCCATTGGTATTCGATTCAATCCAGATGCCAAGTCAAGGGTTATAAAATATTTTGCACGTCCCATTTGATCGAATATTTCGGTAATATCGGGCAAAGAGTACGAGTCCCCTTCCGTTGCTTCGTTTAACTTTCGGAAGTCGACTCCCACTCTCTTTCGTATGTTTCCATCGGCGTCAGGCTGTTTCGGAACGATGAGTAGAGGAGCGTTCCATGGGCTCTTGGTCGGTCGAATTACTTCGTCTTCTAGCATTTTTTTTGTCTGCGCCATTATATCTTGTTTGTGTACTTCTGGTAGTCGGTACGGACGAATTTTTATTGGAGTTGTCCCTTGCCAAGTATTTATGCGGTACTCTACTATAGCGGTGCATCCAAGCTTCTCGTCCTCCATATGGAAGATATCAGCATATGTATTGGTACATCCGCGCAGGAATTTGTCCTCTTCAGGATTTAAATTCGAATCCCTTTTTATTTCTTTTTTCCATATCTTTTCTTTTTTCTGATCTTTTCTTCATTTTTTGCGACGTTGGTCCTCTCTTTTGGAATGTCATTTTTTATTTCTTCGATTTTTACCGTTGGCCTTTCTATATCGATTCCATTATCGCTCGTGTTTCTTAACTAGTACGAGGCAGGAATTTCCGTCTGATTGGACATAACTTCCACCTATTTTCACTTCAGATTGTATTTCTTTTGCGGCTACGCATCCTATTCGTGCTGTCATTGTATTTGCGTATAGCATATGCTCAGTTCTGGAAGGTAATTTCATTGTATTTGATCCATCTAGTATGGGAATCAGTTGCCATATATGTTTATGTATCTTCCGCCTAAGATGTCAATGCTGTGTTCTCTCATATGATCTAAACCCAGTATTCCGTCTACGTCTAGCGGTACTGTGCCATCTGTTACGGAGAATCCATGTTCTACGTTTACAGCATGTTTTTCGAGCACAAGCATAACCTTGCAATGTGTGTAGAATTTTTTTCCTCCGATTCCTTTTAGTTCAACCGCTTGTTCGATTATTTCAGTATCTTCATTCAACATGCTCCTTTTTACGATGCTACATGGAGTTCCGGTATCTCCTTTTAATGTGAGGATTTTTCTTTTTGCCTTTGGAGACGTGATGTGGAAGTCGTTACCGGCTCCTTCCGAATTAATCGTCGTTATCCAGTACGACTTAATTTTTTTTCTTGTATTTTTACCGTTGGACGGTTCTGTAGTTGACTTTTTATTTCTTTTGCTTACGTCGCCTTTTTTTGTCTTCGACCGACGTCGTTATTATGTTCAGCGCGAATGACTCAACTGTTTTCCGTTATTCGCTGTTATTGCGATTTTCTTCTTTCGGTCTGTCTTCCTTTGGTTTATTTTTTTCTGCACTCCAGTGATACTGATTGGGGCGGCCTGGCGGTCCGTTTCTATTGCAATAGCTAGTTCCTTAACCCTGCTGATAGTTTGTTGGACGATTTTGTTGATATCCGGTTCCTTGCCCTTGACGATATCCATTTCCTTGTCCTTGTTGCCAGTTCCTTCTTCGGCAATCTTTATATGCGTGTCCTGGTTGTTTACAATAACTGCAAGTAATATTTATTTGATACACGATTTTCGATGGAGCTGGAAGGCTATACCTTCCGTGAGAAGGTGTGTTTGATCGGCGGTACTTGGCAAAATGTCTCACTTTATGACGTCTGTTACACGTCACAGTTGCTCGTTTTGCCAGATGAGTCTGTTTGTTGATGGATTCACCACCCTGTATTGATTTTTCCTCTCCCATTGCTCCTTTAAGGGGTGCTCCGAGATCCTTGAATCCTCCAGCCTTTACGATGATTTGATACTCCCTTCGTAGTCCTCTTTCGAAATTATATAGGGCTAGCTGTCTGACGTATGCTTCTATCATTTTCTCTTCTTCTTGTGATTGGGCTTCGATTATGTCTGCTTTAATTAATTCCGTCATTACTGCTTCGAGTCGTTGACCGTACGCTAACACGCTTTCGTTATATTTTTGCTTACACGTGTTAAAATCGACTTGTAACGCGGCTACTGTACGACACGTTGCATATAATGCTGTCATTTCGTCTTTAAATTGTCGGTAGGTGTCTATTTATGTATATCGCGTATCTTCTCGCGCTTTTCCTACTACTTTTGTTGACACTACCGATTTTAATAAAGACGGTCTGTCGGTGATTGCGATGCTTTCGTTCGCGTATCCAAATGCTTCTATTATATCCTCGCCGTCTTCAGGTTTTTCACCGTCGAATCAGGATATGAGGCCCCGAGCCTCTTTTAAAGTCATACATTCATTTTCTTGAGCCATGTTATCGGGATTTATTTGAAGTAGAGAAAGTTCTTGAATTTCTATTTCGCCACCACGCCTAACGTCTATATTGTCGGGAGATTGATCGGAATCTGTTGAGAAATGAACCGTTCGGTCTGCTCCCGTTCGGATTTTAGTATGTTTCGCGGCAGTCAGTGAATTTGGAGAATTTTGAGAGTTTGGGCTTTCGCCTGAACTTTTCGTCGAACGGAGTCGTTTTTTCTTAGGCTTCTGAATTTCTTTTTCTATTTGACTTTCGGATCGATCTCGTGTGATGAGATCGTCAAAGATCGAGTTTGATGAACGCGATAAATTTGTGTTACCGGGTATTCGGTATAGTTTACGACGTTCGTCCGCGTTAGACAATAATTTTCAGTTTTGGCTTTGGAGGGCACTTTGTTTAAATAAATGTTCCGTCACTTACAGTACGATCATTCGCTTCATGTTGATCGATGGCTTGTAGTCGGTTGTGAATCGTTGTTGGCCTATTTATCATTTACGTTTGGCAGGAAATTGACACCGTTGTTTCTTGTTGTCGTGTTGCTTTGGGTCCTTGATTTCATTGTTGTTCCTCGGGAGTTGATTTTGTTGAGTCTTCGTCCTTGGAGTCGGTCTGGTTTCGATGATCCTCTCGATCGCTGATACACTAGTTTCAGTGTATTTTTGACAGCTTTGTATTCGCTGTTCGATAGTTGCTCGTAAGCACTTTTTTGTGTATTGGACTCTGTTGGTCTCTTTTCGATTGACTTCCTTATATCTCTTTAATTTTGTTGAGTTTAGATTTTTGACGTTACGGAATTCTTATTTATGGTCTCCCAATTGTCGAATCTCAAGTTGTGGTATCCCAACCGCTGCCACCAAATGTTGTGCCCGTGGAGTATGTGGAGGCTCTTCAAGCACAAAGGGAGTTTGCCATTTACTGCACTGATTGATAGCAGCAAGAACCAGTGTTTCAATGGCGGGGCGATAGGGGATTCGTTTCCAATAAGAGTAAAACTCCAACTCGGGATTTGTACGAAACTTCAACAAATTATACTTATTTTAAATCTAGGCAACAAAGTTACAATTCTTTTGGTTTGCCTTGAGACTGACCGCTCCGGCTTCTGGCCGAAAACAGACTTCTAATAATTTATCCAGCTAATTGTAAGCTCGGTTTTTTCCAATCGAACGTTCTACAACGTTCGATGTTGATTCGGCGTTTTACTTGCCCATTTGGTTCGGGTTAACGCTTTGCGGTACCCGGAACCAATTCATCGGTATTTTATACCATGTTCGTCAGCATCAGCAACAATTTAGCTGCTACGTGCCAGTCGAAGTTTCCACCAATTTCGCGGCACGACACTGTTATTGCAAACGCGTGACTCTTAGTGGACTGTAATGATTTATTAGTTCCTCCCGCTATTGCGTGTTGAAATCTCGTGAGTTCTCCCATCGATGTGTGGCGAGCAACTGCCCGCGTAGAGAGCTTGACCCGTAGAGGGCACGTGCCACGCAAAGATCCAGGGCCGTAATATTTGGTGGCGCTTCAACATGCCGCCTCCCTTTAAACGATACGCTCAATAGAAAACGAAATACAATACCAAAAAATATAACAGTATAATAATGCTTACATGGCTAATATGAATTCTTCTTGCATGACTAACAAAACCGCATATCTTATTCTACTGGGAGTTTAACTTTTTTTTTGTGTCATGCTTGTAGGTTCCGTTTGCCGTTTTGACGGTTACTACCCGAACGATTCCATCATCGCCGGAATGCATCTTTTCTACTCTGCCAATTCTCCCAGAGTAGTGGAGAAATATTGTCCTCCTTGATTATTATCATATTTCCTTGTTTCACGCACGAGGAGTCTCCTTTTGACGATTTGTCGCGCTGTTGCAATTCGTTTAAATATTCTTTTCACCAACGCTGCGAAAAATGTTGTTTTACTTCTTGTATATGTTGGCAACTTGACAATCGATCCGGTGACGTTTCCGCGAAATCATGTTCCGGAATTGACAGCAATGATGCACCAATTAACCCTTAATTACGCGCACAAAGAAAATTACATTACTGCTGCTAATAAAGTGCTTTATTTATTCTTTAATATCTATAAGTAATAACATGCATTACTTACTAATTATGCAAAAACGAGTTAAACTAAAAGAATTATCAATAAACAACATTTCAATCCGAAAATGTTTTGACCCCATGCGAGTAATTGAGGGTTAAAAAGTGCGCGGGCGCAAAGCAAGAAGGTCGTTTAGATCGGACGATAAGAGTGTGAGCGGCCTCGAATTTAAAATCGCTACGATTTCTATGACAAAGGTATTTAGTTCTTCGAACGTAAAATGTGCGTTTCCAATTTTGCGCCGCATATGATGCTTAGAAGCCTTTACTTATGCCTCCTATATACCCCCGAAGTGAGGTTAGCGCGGCAGTATAAACCACCATTGAATCTCCTGATCGGATAGGAAGCGTGAGATTTCTTGTTGGTTTTCTTTTTCGTGTACAAATTCGTACATATCGTTCAAATGTTTTTTGCATCAACGAAGTTTGTCGCATTATCTGATTGAATGATTCGCGTCTTTCCACGGCGGGCGAATAATCGCTTTAGGCTTCCTATGAACGCGTCGGTTGTGAGATCGCTTCCAATTTCAAGGTGCACGGCTTTCGTCACTATGCACACGAACATGGTTATATGAATTTTTACTTTATTACGATTGCGATGTTTTTCCTCTTCGATAAGAAACGGACCATAAAAATCGATTTCAATATTGCTATTGCTTTCGAGCGGTCGATTTTCACTCAGTTTACTTATTGCTTTCCCAAAAGCTAACCCTTCAGTTAAACGCATTATACAAGTTTCGGCTCGCTGAATCTCTCGCCAACTAAGATTTTCCAAAACTAATTTGCGCTTCCGACAATTCAAAATACATCGCAAATAATATGCGATTACTTGTTCCATCCTCTTGAAAGATGAGAATCTTGTGAGTAGACTGATGTCGATGGCCGCGATCATGATATCCGTGGTTTTCTGCTCTGGAACTTCGACATCAGGTATTAAATTCGGTGGCCAAATTTCCTCATCTGATGATAGCCAAGCTGGGCCACGTTGCCAAAGATTGTTTTTGATGAACTCAGAAGGCAGTTGCCCCTTCGATAGGGCATCGGCAGACTTCTCTTGCGATGGCACGTGCCGCCATTTTTCTGTATTCGTATTGTACTGAATTTGTGCGACTCTGTTGGCGACGGAAGTTTTTAATCGGTACGACGATGTTCGTATCCAATGGAGCGTGATAGTCGAATCCGACCAAAAGAACACATTGTCGATGTCGATTCTTAATGATCTCATTGTGCTTTCAAAGAGTTTTCCGAGAAGCACTGTTGCACACAACTCTAGTCGTGCCAGGGTTACCCTTCTTATCGGTACAACACGAGTTTTTGAGCAGATCAGCCGTATCTTGTGATTTCCCAAAGGTGTGGTCTATCGCATGTATAGGACCGCACTATACGCGACTTCTCTCCCGCCACAAAATCCATGCAACCGCAGGATTGTCGCGTTTCCGCTGATGATTTGACGCAGAACGATGAATCGATTTATCTCCTCGATTTCCTCCATGTATTTGTTCCAGACCGTAGCGACGTCCAGCGGAACCGCCTCGTCCCAATCCAGTTTGATTTGTCACAGACCCTGTAAGACTATTTCTGCTTCTACGCTAACAGGGCCTAGATGTCCAAGAGGGTCGAATAGCGATGGCAACGTGCGACAGGATTATTCTCTTGGTTGCCCGCATCACCTTCACGAAGGGTTCTACAATGTGGACCAGATCGTCTTTATGAGGATGCCAATAGACACCCAGAATTTTTTGAGCTTCCGAGTCGCTCAAACTTATGTGAGGATCGCTTGATTCCTCTCGAAACGCGTCTAACCGACTCGACACGTTCGAAGACCATTGTCGCAAATAAAAACCTCCATTCGATAAAATCATGATCATATCATCTCGCAGTTTTTGCGTTTCCTCTAAACTTGATCCGCCAGTCAGCAAGTCGTCGACATAAAAATCCTCCCGGATGGCTTGGCACGCTGAAGGAGAACACTCTTGTTCGTCGTATGGCAGTGGGCCGAATATTCACTTGATGTTACATTTTCTCAACATCGGCGCTGAGGGCGTATTAATGAGCTCTGAATAGCGTTACGATCGCAAATACATCCTCTTGTATGGTCGACCCGTTCATGAGTGCATTGTTAACTGATACGACGGTCGAAGTTTTCGCTGACGCATCAAAGAAATCCCGCAGCTTCGTTGTTTAACTTTTTTTTTTACGATCGTGTGATGCGGGATAAAGTATCCGTCTTCTAATGACTCGGCACAGGATATTGGTGTCATGTGCCTTAAATTCTCGAACTCGTCGAGAAATCGCCAATACTCTTCATAAATCGCGGCGGCCTGCTCTAATCGTTTTTCCAACGAACTCAATCGTTATAACGCTATTTTATACGAATCCCCGAGTTGGACTTTATTCTTATCAAATGGTAGCCTAACGATATTCCGTCCGTTCACAAGTGGCTAGTGTGTCTCGACGAAATGTTTCTCGCACGCCCTGTCAACTTTCCAACAATCTAACGATTGCGTTGGAAGCATTTCGGTAAATTCTGACACTACTAAGAACGCGAGATTGGCCTTGAAACGACCATCTCTGGATTGAATAATTGTGTTGACAGAATGTCTGATTGTTGTCAGGCTTTGATTAAAAATGTAAACTGATGCATTTATATTTTTCTTTTCAAGTTTTAATTTTTCGCAAAAACGCATAGTCACGAAATTCGACTGAGATCCATTATCCAGCAATATTTTACATTTTACTGGTTATTCTATTTTGTCCAGCAACAATACTGACGCAGTGGACAGAAATACTTGGGTAGCGACGAAAGTGTCACATCCTCGCTCAGCACACCCTTACACCAACAACCCTCTGAAATTCCGCCAAAGAAAAATTAGAAATCGCCAAATTTCCAGACTTCATATACCCTCTTTTCTTTTCTCTTCACCAAAAACTGTTCACAAAAAATCGAACCTCTAAGACGGGTCGACACATCAAGACCACGTACCAAGAATTTACAGTATAACATCCGTCAAGCCCTCGGGTCGTAAAACTCGAGAGTACACAGTTTTTCGACACAAAGGCTCCATGACGGAATACTCTAATCTCTTGCATACACAGAACATCGAACTCTTCTAAAGGTAGAGTTAGGTCTAGAGTAATAAAACTCAATGAGATAACCCACATGCTTTCCCATACCTATTGCCCTCTCTTTCCTTCGAGCAGCACATTTATCAAGAACAAGGGTCCATTCTTCCTTCTTTGGTTTTCCATATACTAAATAAGGGAATATAGACCGAGTTCTCAGAAATGCATCGTCAATCACAAATATATGCGCTCATATCCAATGACGCACCGATATCAGTCCTTGCTTTTCCTTTTTATCCAACCACAGCAGTTCATTCACTTCTTTATATGCAGTCTACCAATCTGTGTTTGATATATCCCCCAAAAATTTCACTATCTCGAAAATTCTCCCACTATGATTGACCCCTTCCTAATTTTTCTGGTACTGAAAAGAATCCTTCCTCACGTCAGTCTCCTGACAGAATCCATAGCAATCAGATCTCAGTCTCCCGACAGAATCCATAGCAATCAGATCAAAGTCTCCGGTCAGAATTTGTTATGCGAACATCGAAATTTACGAGTAACAATTGTCTCGCGTCTTTCTATAGAAATCTTGAATTATAAACCGTTGCGTTTAATTTGTAGAGAATTTCTGTCTGCGTTCAATATTCTTAAACTATCCTTAAAATTATTGTGTCGAAGTATTTTGATTCGAGTATAATTTTATTTTTTGTAACAATTAAAAATTCATTTATTCCGTTTATTCGTTGAACCTAAATCATCTTAATTGCAATACATACAAAAATACACGCGTATTCGAGTGTGTGACATCGAACCATTCCATCAACACCTTTACACCATCTGCGTGCTTCAGGCCCACCAGCGAGGGTCCTTAGTTTTATGACCGATACCCGATACCCGAGCGACCGGGTCATCACCACCTATTCACCAATGTAAGCGAACCGATCTTTATTATATTTTCTTGTAATAGCTAATTTATTAGAATTAACTCATTGGTTGATTCTAATAAATAAGAGTCAATCGAACGAAGAGTCAACTATCATTTCAATAATTGAATCATCTGCAGGTTACCTCCGAAAATCGTCCTAACCACCAACACATCACCTTTTTCACCCCTCATCCCGTGCTATTGCGCTAGGCGTAGGCACAAGAGAGGAATGCCACATAAATATATGACCACGTCACCTCAGGACGTCACCTATGATTCGCCCGATTTCGTCGAGTTCGCCGAAAAACGGGTTTGGCGAATATGACACATCCTCACAATTGGAGTGATCTTTTCGCCAAAACATGCATTTTCGCGTTGTTTTCGACGATATCCTCATTCAGACGCTAATTTTGTCATGACCTGGGTATCTCCACCTGATAATAAATTCCCATCT
>JAPYZJ010005416.1:0-11613 GCA_030522765.1 Ophioninae sp. B BG-2022a
CCCCCCCCCCTCCCCCCTTCTCTTCTCCCGACGCCCTCCGCGCCCCTCGGTACCCCGACCAGCCGCTGCGCCCCTGGCGCCCGCGATATACCTTCCCATCGCGCCTTCGCGTTCTCTCGAGTCCCACCGTTCGTCTCGTACACATCCATGATTTTCTGCTTATATATAAACGCACCCCGGTGTATCTCCCTTCTCTTTGGCACCCCCCTTCACCCCCCCTCCCCCGCTCGTTCGACGACGACGCTTCCGTCGCTTTTGCACACGCATATATGTATATATGTATATATATATAGGGCCACGCGGACCCTTTGTCCTCTGCCTTCACCTCGCGTTATTTCACACTCCCGCGACCGTCAACGTGCCCATGTATATCTGCACGAGCGAGGAGAGAAATGAGCGGCGGGGTTGGGGGGGGGGGGGGCGGAGAGAGAGCGAAAGAGCAACGTGACGCGGGACGGGGAAAAGGACTGTTGAGACCACCGATGTTGCGCGTGTCCAACCGGGTACACGAGGCGCACGTGAAACTCCACGGCGAGTACACGTAGCCGGACACACGCGCCGCATTTTACGCCAAATTGGAATAGATGTTATTGAAGGATTTGAGTAAAATCAGGGGGAGATAGACAAAACGATTTTTTCATGGTTTGTGTTTTTTTTTGTCGTTGTTGCGATTAGGAAGTTGGGACGATTGTACAGAGTAGACGATTTATGATTTTAATGGGATTGACAATTTTTTTTTTGTTCTTTTGAATTTGTTGTGTATAAAATGTAAAGCAAAATATTTTTTGGGTTATGAAACAGAGTTTGTGAGACCCCGTTCGAGATACCCTGTATATGGCGCTTTTTCAACACAAACGAATTTTAATTGATCGATTTTATTAAATACTTTGTGTGAAATATTTGATTGATTTATCAAGGGGTTGAAGGGGCTTGGCTTGACCGATGGATATAGCCGTTTTTTTTTCGTAGAGGGTGGTCTTGAATAAAAAATATAAGAATATCCTTTCAGTATTAGTACTTTTTATTGAGGATTGAAAACATTTTAGCTATGGAATGTTTTTCTAATTTTTTCAAAATTTCTTTGTCTTGGTATTTTTGTCGAGTATCGATAAAAATGACCAAAAGAAATGTCCAATGAAAAATCTAAGGAATATTCAGTGATTGAAAAACAACAAAATACACTAGACCAAACATTCCTATCCTTATAGTTGTCGAATTACGGCTTCTCGGGAAGGTGCATTTTTTTTCGAAAAACCCGATAACTCGTCGAAAATCAAATATAATATGAAATTTTTCTTTCAAGAACCAAAACCAGATGTAATAGCGACATTTTGAAAAACTTGTCTCTAAACGATGAGAATAATAGGTAGTTTTTAGAATTCAGCTCGCAATTTTTCAAAACCCAAAAATCTGGAAAAAAAAGCGCGAAATTTTCGATATTACGTACCAGCTACAAAAAGAATTGCAGAGGAAAACAGTAAAAAATGTAAAATAAAGGTGGATTTGTCTTTTTCGAAACGACGTTTGGTAAATCGGTTAATGTTTTTTTTTTCGCTGATAAATTCGATTTTTTGTCAGAATAGAAAGATTACAAAGTGCCTGATAGTTTTGGCCAAGGATTTATACACATGTATATTTATGCGAGTCCAGAAACGATCCATTCATATGACGCATGTATATTACGTGTCCAGCACTAAACACGACGCGTATATGCTAGACTTACAGTACATACGGTAATACAATTGCTGAATGTGCTTATACGCACACAAATTTATCCTCCGTATATTTCCATATTGACCTACTGGACGCGTATACGAGCAAGCTTGATCGCGTTTCCCGGGCGATTGGGTCTATTTGTGTACGAGTTCTCGATCCACGATTTCCCTCTCATTCCGATTTGGATGCTTGAACAAGATAGACCGTTCGATGATGATGTATCATTCACGTGCAATTTTCGAGGCGAACCTCACCGTGACTTTCTTCCTGTTACAATCATTGATGGAATGCACGACGGCCTGGTGTAAAACGATTTTTGTGTAGGTATCTCTCTAATGGTCGCCAGGTCCCCCACTGTTATCTCTCTCGTATCTGTGCCGACACCGTACGATGGTAAAAGGAGACGAAAGTCTCTCCAACCGCATGGAAAATCGTTATCAAGTTTTTTCTTAAGTGTTTTTAGTCACTATTGTTTTTTTTTCCAACGGCAGTGAAATGTAGGATGAAAATATTATAATTTTTGATTTTTTAAATATTTACTCGTTTTTGATAGGTAATTAAATTAATTAAGAGTGAATTGAATAAAATTATAGTAATTAACAGTAGTAAGTAATAGTAGTAATTAATAGTAATAATAGCAATTTATAGGCAATTTAATGAATTCATAGTAAATTAATTAAATTAAAAATCGAATTAAATTTAGGTCAATTTGATTGAATTCGATTACGAATTATAATATTATTGGACAAATATCAAAAAATTGCCAAAATCCTTGAAATTTGCGAAATTATATTTACTGATATAATAATACATCACTCAATTTATAATTTTTTACTAATTTAGTAGGTGTAAAAATACGAAATAAAAATGGTTGTTTATCGAAAAACAACTTCTGCTTCATTGGCTTAAAAACGAATGGAACTAAATCGCCAAAAATTTTGATAGGACTACATGTTAAAAATTTAGGATCAAGATTGATTAGGCTAAGTTTCATATAACTAGATTGAATTGTCGCCTTTGGCAGTGGATAAATAAAAACAAGTGAGCAGGTTTATGTATGTGGGAAATGCAGTATTTTCTTTTAAAATCAATTTTACACAGAGGAGAATAAAATAACGAGAATTGAGTCGGGAAAGCAGTGGAAAGAGGTTAGGAAGGTAGAAGGGGGAGCAGTAAGAGTGATGCGCATAGAACGGTTTTCTGACGTGATGCACGTGGTGGAGCACACGCGCACAAGTCGCCGGGGATCTCCTCGATTTGTCACGACTTTATGCGGCATGTTGAACGCCTGTATTATACCGTAGAGTAATCGGTGCGTTCTCGTACGACGAGAGCGTCAACCGGGTCGTACGGGGACACGCGAGCAACTTCTCAATAAGCCTCGGCGACTCGGACGTTACAGCGGACCGATGACATTCCCGCTTCGTCATGTCGCACATACAGGGTTACAGCACACGTTCTAACGCTACCGCTGGTCAGTTATGAGTTGCCGGGGATTTGCAACTTGCGAACACCGGACTACCGGCCTGCTTGGGTTTACGTGACGCATGATTAAATGAAAACAAACACGTAACGATCGGTCTCTTCTGACCATCGTTTGTTTGAATTTTGCTCATCATTTTTGCCCACGGTTTGTTTGGCTCTTGCTCATCATTTTTGCCCACCGTTTGGTTGGCTTCGGCCATCATTTTTCGCGCAGTTAAGAAATCGTCTCAGTGCGAAATTTTCAAAAAATAGTTTTTTTTCTTCGGATTATTGTATTTCATTTTGTATTTTTGGTGTATTTGTATTGTATTTTTCGGATTATTGTATTTTTGTGTTGTATAAAAATTATATATCGGATTATGGTTTTTTTTGTATATTGTATAAAAATTGTATTTTTCGGATTATTGTACAGAAATTTTCAAAAAAATAGTTTTTTTTCGGACTATTGTATAGTATACATTGTTCCCAACAATCTCTCAAATTTTTCAATCGAAATTCAAATTATTACGGTCGCTACAGCGTTTCTTGTAAAAAGGAGCAGGACATCTGCCTAGGCAATCTTTAAACGCCTTTTTCTCGGAACGGTGTTTTTCAAAACGGTGTCCACTCTCAAAGGAAGAGTTTTGGAGATATGTATTTCGAATTTTGGGAGAACATTTCTAACGTCATTCTCTATCGCGCTATGTAGGTTTTTTTGTTTTTTTGAAATTTGACAAAATGGCGGCGGTTTGAACAAAAAGGATCGAATTTGCCGCTTTTTTCGACAGTTTTTCGTAAAAAAAAATAGGAAGATTTCAAAAGAAAAGAAAAGCTTCGATAACGCGATAGAAAATGACGTTGAAAATGTTCCCTCAAAATTGGAAATAGATATCTACAAAACTCTTCCTTTGAGAGTGGACACCGTTTTGAAAAACACCGTTTCGAGAAAAACGCGTTTAAAGATTGACTGGGCACATTTCCCGCTCCATTCCCTTCTTACAAGAAACTCTGTAGCGACCGTAATAATTTGAATTTCGATTTAAAAATTTGAAAGAATGTTTAGAACAGTGTATACTATCCGATCATGTAAAAAAACGATTTTTTTTTTAATTTCACACTGAGACGATCCCTCAACATACGCACTGAAGAACGCGCGTTGAACACGAGACTCGTGAAACAGTCATAGCTGTAACGGATGTCGTCCGATTCGTGACTTTTGGCGTCGGGAAGAACGGACGCCAAAGAAAACAGTTGAAAGCTACAGGACACGAAGAGTGTACGAAAATATGTCTCTGCAGATATAACCCCTGTATTACGAGACTGAGAAAGAGAAACGGCGGGAGGGAAAACGAAAGGAGGCGTTGCGGCGATACAACGCGATTCACACCGGTCGGGGACGTCGCGAATCTTCAGGCGCGTGAAAATTGTCAACGATAAATATCCGAGGAGAAGCCTGAGCCGGGAGGACGGTGTAACGAAAAAAATTAATGCCCAGTCACCCTTGGGAGAAAAGTGAAATCAACCCCTCGGCGAGGTTCCAAAATGTCTGCTCGAAACAAGAGAATCCAGTTTCGTTCCATTGAAAAAATGTAATGTTTTATTAAAGTATATAAAGTTATATTTATATACTTTAATTGTTTGAGTTTACACTATTTTTTAAACTTTAATGTTATTAACTCTTCGTCTGCAAACGTGGGTCGTTCGTGTCCGAGCGAAAATCGTTTTGGTTTGTACCGCGAAAATAGGAAAAAGGCGGACACTCCTCTTTACCTGAAAAAAAAGTTATATAGGAAGGGGAACCAACGCTCAAGTTTCAAAATTTTAGTACCTTCCAGGTAGGTGTACCGAGCACTCAAACTTTGCAGAGGACACAAACGACCCAGGTTTGCAGACGGCGTGCACAAAATAGGTAAGTTCGTGAAAATTCTTTTTCGTGTTTTACGGTGTTTTTGGCATCAGTAATTATACAAAAATAGTCAGTATGCCTAAAAAAAGTGTTTGAAATTTTTTATGCAGAATTTTCAAAAATGGAGCAACGATCGGCCGAACAAATCACGCACGTCAACGAGAAGCAATAAATTATTCTGGCGGTGAAAATAGCGTAATATGTTGTTGTAATAACTTTTTATGATAAAAAAATAAACAAAAAATTTTGTTTGCTAATAAAATTTGTAAAAAGCGATATATATTGTACGTTATTTATTGCCCATTTTCATGTCCGAAACTTAAGCACTTAGCTTTAAATTAATGATACAAAATATTTTTTTTTCTTAAAGATACAATCGTTACTTTTAATTTCCAGTTTGAAAAATTACAGTACCTTTTTTTTCATGGAGTTACAATTTTTTTTGTACATCAAAATTTTTTCCCATATTTTTTTATTCATTTAACAAAAAATGTATGAAAAAATGTATTTTTCAGTACTTTTATAAATGGAACTTTTGAATGAATGTTTTGAGAAGTGGCCTGAATTTTTTCAAAATTTTCTGAGTACATTAAGGGGATGAAATAATGACCAGACCCAAAATACCCACGTTTGCAGACGAAAGGTGCGAAAAAAACGTTTGCAGACGAAGTGATAAAGTATATAAAGTATATAAACTTTTAATTGTTAATACGAGATTTTAAATACGTATGAACGTCTTTAACGTGAAAAGATCGTAATAATTGCAAACAGGATGCAAATTTGTTTTTGGCACTTATTTCATAGATGTTGATTGGCTAAGATGAGCAAATGGTGTTAATTTTCTAAAGCAATAACGAAAGTACGATTTTAATCAAAAAGAGATTTATTACTATAAAAACTTAGGCTCTTATCAGCTGGTTACTTCGAGCGTCTGAAATAAGCCCAATCTTCTTTTACGCGTAAACGGAATTGCTTCGCGACGCGGAACGCCAATTCTGCTCGTGGCGTTACAGCGTTTTCTCGCTGCGTCACAGCGATCGAACCCAGCTCGAAAGACGAAAGAGAACAAAAATAATGGCCGCGAAAAGAAGAAAAAGTCGATATATCAGTTAGTTGGGAATCCGCGAGTTTTTGTGAAAGCTGGTATGATACGTAAAATATATTAGGATTCCGTGAGCTCTCTCTCTCTCTCTCTCTCTCTTTCTCTCTCTTTCTCTCTAGGTACGAATACAACGGGGCCGAATTGCCCGGCTGGGCGCGGGAGCGTTTGCTGAAATTTGTCCGTTTTCCGTGAGGACGCGAGGAACGTAGCGCGGTCGCGCGAGTGAATTTAGGGTGGTACACCGAGGACTAATAACAAAGGGGCCGTTGGCCGATGTACACGTGTGTTCGTGTTCGTATATGGATCAACGTGTGTGCCCAGGCTGTGTAGGGTGGGTCGTCAGGGATGGCGGAGTAGAGAGAGAAGCGCCGTGGGGCTCAGAAGAGAGGGCCGAGAGAAAGAGAGAGAGAGAGAAAGAGAGGTAGAGGAACATCACGTGTATATAGAGAACAGCCGCGGGATACTCGTCGGTGCGCAATGAGAAGGGATCTCCGGGGCGAAACGCGCGAGAGAATCTCTCTTTCCCTCTCTCTCCCTCTCTCTCTCCGATTCCGCCGTTTTTTTTTCTCTTTTACGATCCGCAGCTGAACGAGGATGAAGATAGTCACCGGTGAACAGTGGACGAGCGCAAACGGGAGGAAAGAAGAGAAGGAGAAAAAAAAAGCGTCAAAGAGAAGCGAGAAAGAGGACAGGAGTGAAGAGTAGCAGGAGTGAAGGGAGAGGAAAGAGAGCAACGCGGAAAAGTGAAAAGGGAGATGCAACGAAGTGTAGAAGAAAACGAGGAAGGGAGAAAGTCGATAAGCGGAAAGCAGCGGAATTTAGTGGACAGAGAAACGCGGAGAGGAAACGAAATTTAGATGAGAGACACCGGAGTGATAAAGATGCCGAGTTTACGAGGAAGATCGAGTGAGTTCGAGAGAGAGAAAAAGAGCAAGAGAGAGAGAGAGACTCGCGAAATGGAGAGACGGAGATATTGAAAAGCTGCGAGTGCGAGAATTCGGAGTCCAGGTTCGTACGGAATACAGAGAGGAAGAGCGAAATTTAGAAGAGCGAGTCGATGGAAAAGTGCGAGGGAGTCAAGAGCGATGTTTAGAAGCAAACGAGTGAGAGAGACAGAAAGAGAAAGACAGAGAGAGAGAGGGATATCGCGTTTTAGAAGGCCGCCGTACATATAGCGAGACATCGAGAGGGGGAAAGAGACGGAAAATCGCGAAAGGTCGAGGGGGCAAAGTGTCGGAACACGAGGAAACGAGGCGGAGTAGGAGCCGAAGGAGAGACCGAGGGTGAGACGCGCGGTAGGTGTGGGAGGCGCAGGAGAGAAACGAGAAACGCAGAGCGAGAGAGAGACGAAGATTAGAGAAAGAGAAAAGGCGAAAGAGCGAGAGAGAGAGAGAAAACAGTACGGACAAGGAAAGGCGGTGACCCGCGGTGCCTGTCTGCTGCTGCTGCTGGCCGCGTTTTCAGACCCGCACAACGAAGAGAGAGAGAGAGAGAAGCTTTCCTCTATCGTGTTATGTTGCGCGTGGGGTAGCGTAGCGCGCGGACGCTCTCACATAGCAGCAGCGCGAGAGCGAGAGGGATAATTGAAGACTGTCGAGTAACCAAGAGAGAGAGAGAGAGAGAGAAAGAGAGGAAAGCCGACGTCGTAGAGGCGCGCCGATGCGAACGGCCAAGCAGAGGGCGCGCGGGGGAGGAGCGGAAGGTGGAGGAGGGTCGTAAGGGACACACGTACTCTCACCCCCCTCCTCCTCCGTCCTCTCCTCGCCCTTCTCATCCCTCTCGCTCTTTCTGGCCTGGCGAAAAGGGGGACGACAGGGTGGCGCGTACACACGAACCCGAGAAAGCGAAAGAACCGGGGAGCGAGAGAGAGAGCGTCGCAAGAGAGAAAGAGAGAGAGAGAGAGCGAGAACGGAGGTAATTTGAGCGTCACACGCTGAGCGAGAGAGCCGCGGCAACGAACGCGCCAGGGCAACGTCTATGTGCTACATAAAGAGCCCCAGAGAGCCAGCAGCACAACGAACGAACGAACACGCCCGTCTCGCCTCTCGACTGCTATCCGCTCTCATCCCAACCCCCCCCCCCCTGCTGCTCGTTCTTCCCCCCTTTCTCTCCTGGACGCCGTCACTCTTTTCGTCTCACTCCCTCGCACTTCTATCTGCATCTCTCTCACTCTCTCTCTCTCTCTCTCTCTTTCTGTCTCTCTTGCGCGAGCCATCTCGCGGAACCTCTACGACGCGAGAGAGGCGCTCGCGCGAAACCCGCGCCATGTACAAAGCGTCCCAAAAGTCCTCGCGAGATATATAGAGGACTCGAGGGACGCGAGAGACGACCATCAGCCAAGACGCGTGGACTCGGACCTTATCTCTCCCTCTTTTCTCTCCCTCTATCGAGCGTATACCGAGTTTTCGCTTCTCTCTATGTATATGTATACATAGAGAGTATATATATACGTAGAGAGCATATATACATCCATAGAGCGTATATATATACGTAGAGAGTATATATATATCCATAGAGAGTATATATGTATACATAGAGAGTATATATATATTATACACGTGTCGTTCTTTCGTTATCTCGAGTCCGTCACTTTTCGCGTCGCAGTCTCGACCTCCCGGAATCCGCGATCAAAGACGCGCCGTTATGACCCTGGTTAATGCCGCGGATTCAGACAGACAAGGCTCTCGAACGCACGACTTCGAATTTTACGGGCGTTGATTAATTCAAGGATCAAGGACGACCATGAATTTTTGCACAGTAGGGTTAGTGAAAGCAAAAGAATAAACGATTTTTTGAATTGTCGATGCCATTACGCGACTCCTACGCCGCAACGAAACACGATCGAAAATCATGATAAAACAGCTTGAAGATTTCGATGAGATTTAACCCCAGAATGGTAACTTGGGATAATGAACGAGCCTAATTTAAAAAAATTTATATATTTGGTGATCATTCACGTTAAGGGTACGACTTGGGCTCATTTTTCTCGTTTTTTAATGCAGAATCACTTAGGCCTATGGCGATTCTGCACGAAGTAGGAATAGTTGGTGAAAAATGAAGCAAAATTGTGAGAAACATGAAAAACTCGTAAAAATGACTCTTTTTTAGTGACTTGCCTGGGGTGGTTTTACACCCCAGGTTAACGTTCTGGGGTTAACACCTAGAAAGCCTATGACTCGGATTACCCACAAGATAATTTTTATCTGCAAAATCAGTTCTGAATAGGAGCTGGGGTCCACAAAGTCCCCACAGGAAACAGTTTTAATCTATTCTGCGTCTGTCTTGTTCAATTAAGCTCAAAGTACCAAACATGGATCGCAAAACAGTTTGATGGAGAAGTAGATCAAGATTAGGACTTACGTAAGGACCAATCGACAAATCAGCTCTTAACGAGAATGGGGGAATTGATTTGTGTACACGGTCCTCCAAATATTACCCTACGAAATAATTGTTCATAAAAATCGTTGAAAACGAACCTTTTCGTAAGGAAATTCTAATACGAGCAGAACCGCAGGTGAACGCAAGTATCTACTCAGTTTCTTATTCTTAAATATCAAGCCGAATCGGAAATCAGGATAACCCAAACAAACCCAAACACGTCCCAATCGGAAATTGGGATGTTTGAGTTATCAATGCACAAATTTCAAATGATCGGTATGTCACTTTTGAACCCAAACAGATAAACCCAAGCAAATCCCAATGGGAAATCGGAATGTTTGAGTTATCAATGCACGAATTTCAAATTATCTGTACATCACTTTAAAACCCAAAAAAACCCAAACAAATCCCAATCGGAAATCGGAATGTTTGAGTTACCAATGCACGAATTTCGAATTATCGGTATATCACTTTTGAATGTAAAACAAATAGCGTGATGAACTCTGGAGAGAGATCTCGTCTCCAAATCAGCGTTGTCCCGAGAAAAACGTTTACGGACTTTGGAATAACGAAACGTAATGGGGCCAACGCGTATTAGGCTCGAAATATTTCCCATATATATATATACATTTACGCAAACGCAAGTTTCTATTGCGCGGGCACAAAGCTTGGCGCGGATCTCCGAGCTAAGGGAGGGAGCAAAGTGCGATGGGGAGTTAGGGAGAGGGAAGGGTGCACCATAAGAGGGACTAAGATGGCGGGAGAGAGGATTGATCGCGTTTTCAACTTGCCCTTGTCTTACCCAAGCGAGGGAGAGAGAGACCAGCGCTTCTCTTCGCGCTTCGAAAGTTTCACAGGATAGAACGTAGAGTTGCTGCAGGCTGCAGGCTGTCGGGTGCGAGAGTCTCGGTCTCTGGCTGTCCGCCGCCTGCTTGTTCGCCTGCCCGGTCGCCGAGTAGTACGTGTATCGGGTCGGTATCGAGGCGGAACGTCGAGAGCTCGCGAGGTCTGGAAAGGGATGCATAGAGCAGGAGGGAAAGTGCCAGAGAGGGAGAGAAAGGGGCAGAGAGGTTTCGCGGGTTATATCTACGGCGATTTTACCTAGCGATGATGTACAAGACGATTCACAAACGTTGAAGCCCGGCTGCGTTATTTGTCAAAGTATGAGAAATGAGGATGCGATATTACGGGACGCCATGGAATTTGTCAGTCTTGAATTGATGAAGGACCAGCTCGACCGTAAAATTCATGCTCTCAAGCGGAAATACGAATTTCGACGAACGCAAGCTGTATTTGAAATAGGTTGAAAAATTGGAGACATTTGACGACTCTGAGAGACAATTGGAACAGATTTTTTTTAAACTCTGCGTCGTTGATTTTTCATTTTGTGTTCGAGTACCGTTTCGAAATAAAGGAAATTACGAAAACGTGACGGGTACAAAAAAAAACCCGGATAAGTGCGAGTCGGACTTGCCCACCGAGGGCTTCGTACAAATTTGTAGGTACATATTATAAATAGTTCAGGAATTCAGTATCGCAGTTTTTTTTTTTGAAGATTTAATTCCGAATGTATAGTTTTGCGATTTTTCCCTATACTTGTAGCATAAAACGTTATTACTTGCCAAATTTCATAGTTCTAGGTCAACGGAAAATAACCTATAAATTTTGATTCCCTTGAGAGTTGAAATATACATTTTTTTGCGACATAAACGGCCGTATCTTCTTTCTACGTGAACTTAGAAGTTTGATTTTTTTCAGAGCTTTAAGAACAGCGTAAGGTATTTAATTTTTTTTTTTCGAAATTGAATCCGTAATACCTGAAGAATATTGTGACAAAATTTGAAGTCAACTGGAGCAAAATTGACGAAGTTATGAGTATTTTTATACCTGACTGGGCGCGATCCACTGACTCCACACGCATAAGCCGAGCAGAGCAGGAAGCTGAACGCAAACCAAAGAAGGCAGGATTCGTCGTAGGCAGGAGCAAAAAGATGCATTAGACATCATCGATGATAGCAACATCCTCTATGGACCTGGCATTGATGAC
>JAPYZJ010005417.1:0-11611 GCA_030522765.1 Ophioninae sp. B BG-2022a
TGCCAATTTTTCCATACATACCCCTTTGCCTCTTTTTTTGCCATTTTTCAAGTGGACTTTCCAGGGAAACTATAAGAGCTATCGATCTAAATCCAACGCCATTATTTAAGTCAGGCAAAAAACTTTTCCAAACCCACCAAATGAATCTCTATCGCATAGAAGAAGTCTACTCTACGACCTTTTGAAATATCGTGATTTCTGAGATTCCGGAAAAGTGGCCGGGAAAGTCGAAAAATATTTTTTTCCATTTTTAAACTTTTAAAAGGGTCTATTTAATCGGAAATTTTCTGCTCATTACGAATATGCCCGAGTTTTTGCCGAAAGTTCAAAATTAGACTAGGAAAATGCGAAAAACCTTTCTAGAATAATTTTTCGACATTTTTCCCTAGAAATGGAGAGTTAAAGGCGAATTAAATTGTAGATTTGTCTTCAGGGTATAAAAATACATCATCATGGACCTGCGATATGACACTAAACGTCTAAATATAATAATTATTTCGAGGCTGAGCCCGCTGAGCGGGCGCGCCTGATTGGCTGCCTATAAAAATGAATAACAATTAAGGGGTCGATCCCCGAACCATAAATGCTTGTATCAATCGACATAGAATTTCAAGCCCAACTACCCATCTCACGGATGACATTCTTACGTGGAACACCCTGTATATACATTTCATCATTACGTATATCGAAAAAAGTATTCTGAAAATCGTAACAATTTTTATATTTTCGTGTTCTTATTATCGAAAATAATAATAACAATAATAATAATGATAGTAATACTACCATCATTATTATTGTTATATTTGATTGTATTGCGTTTTCACAAATCTTATTAAAACGAGTTTACGAGAGGTCGAATAAAACAGAGAGTGAGTCGCGTAACCAGCAGAGTTAAATAATTAATGGAACCCATTTAAAAAGCGCTAGCAACCTCGCGGTTTCTCCTACGTGATTTTTTGTTTTTTTTTTCTGCCCATAAAAAGCAGGTTTATCAAAACGTCGGATTTACGACGAATCGCGCGGCGTCTTCGTGAACTTTGCACGAGGAGACCCAGTTTGAAACGCACACGCGGCTGGTTATACTTCCCGTCTATAAACTTCGCGATACCCCCGAGGGGATCGCTTTTATCCCACTCACGTCGAGCCGCGCGTCAACTTTTTTCTTTTTTTTTTTTATTCCTTTTTTTTTTCTTTCCCTCGCGTACGCGTTGTACTCCTTCATTTTTGTGTGTTATGGCAAACAGCACGCGGGAAGTAATAAAAAAATAATATCTATGCATATCAGTATATAGGGGAAAGAGGGGGGGGGGAGGAAAATAATTTTCTGTTTGAAGGAAAATTAAATAATGAATTTTTATTCAGGGGCGGAAATAGATCAACGAGTACAGAAAAAAAAGTTAATCTCAATTTTCGTGTATATATACATATATATATGTGTATGTATATAAACATAAAATGTGACATTATATGTATGAAATCGGATTAAAATGTTTTTGACAGGTATAAAAACAAATACAATACAAAAAAAAGATCGATGAGGATTCGCAAAAAAACATTAGTTCCACTTTTATATAGCATATATAGGTGTAAATAAAAAAAATGAGATCAAATGTTATTTTGAAATTTTTTGTCGATGTATTTATCTCGCTTGAATAATAATATATTGATCAATTTTTATTTAAAATTCAAACAATATACATGCATATAAACTATTAAGCAGCCAGCAATTTTTTTACTCAAAAAAAAAATCGAAAATCTCAGCAAAAAACCAGGTACATAAAAAATCGGAAAAATTGAGAAAAAAAATCAAAATAAGCTGGTTTTGTCCACTTCAAAAATTGATTTGCTAAATTGTTAAAGTTTAAGTTTGTTTTTCGTCAAAATATTTGATTTTTGACCGGATGGAAAATAGTCTGGAAAAATACAGGCTGCCTGAGTCTTTTGCCACAGCTGTATATATATACATACGTATAATCATATACATATACATACATATAAAGTATTAAGCAGCCAGCAATTTTTTTACTCAGAAAAAAAATCGAAAATCTCAGAAAAAAACCAGGTACATAAAAAATCGGAAAAATTGAAAAAAAAAAAATCAAAATAAGCTGGTTTTGTCCACTTGAAAATTTTATTTGCTAAATTGTTGAAGTTTAAGTTTGTTTTTCGTAAAAATATTTGATTTTTTGTCCGGATAGAAAATAGTCCGGAAAAATACAGGCTGCCTGATTCTTTTGCCACAGCTGTATATATATAAATACATATATTCATATACATATATATATATATATATATATACGAACGTTACGAAAGTGATCATTTATTCCGGAAAGAATAAAGTGTTTCCGGGATATACGAGAGTTTCGAACACGAGTCGATGAGGCTCGGAAAGTTTAGCCGGTATAAAACACGAGTGCTTCCGGGTTCTCGAGAAGTTAATAAGGAGAAGTTGGTGGCTGTCAAATGTTTGTCCCGTAACTATGCATAACGGAGGGGACCGAATAAATTATTAGTTATTCGAGGACACGCGCAAACGTGGGCATCCTAGTGAATATCTCGAATGCACGGTTGACAAATATATAGATGATAGGTGAGGGGTGGGGTGTTGTATGAACGTACCCTGATGAGGGCCGTGATCAAGACGTCGTCGAGCACGCTGCTCGGGCGACTCGTTGCTCGCTCGGCCATGATCCGACATAATGGGCGAGCCATCGGCGCTGTGCCGAGACGCCAAATTAATGCCGAGAATCGGTGAACTCTCCTCCGAGTCTCTTCTCAGCCTTACGACCGAATGGACCGAATCCTGCTGCTGCTGCTGTTGCTGTAGCTGGCTACCGATGCGCATTGGCATCCTCAGTGAAACTTCGCGCCCTCCGTAAAGCGAGTCTTGAATTATCCTCTCGGGTGCATCGAGTGCTATCCACGTATACACACATACATTGACGTACATCAATGAATACAGGCTCATTCAGAACTGAGAGGTTTAAATTTCCGAGTGTGTAGAACGACAGGTGACCAAAACGTATTTTTTCCCAATCCCGAGCTATTTTTCTACACGGTGCATCAATTGCGCATGCGCGTAACGAAGGATAATTATCGAGAAGTGGTGAGGATTTAAAAATCAAGAAACACTCTTTTTTCCCCAATTTCGTGCTATTTTTTTTCAACGGTACATCAATTGCGCATGCGCGTAACGAAGTGGAGTTACAGTAAAGCGGTGCGGATTTAAAAATCAAGAGACATATTTTTTTCCCAACGTCGTGCGACCAAAATTGCCTGAGATATTCCGTGCTGAGCACAATGCTGAGTAAGCCACGATACGCCCAGTGCACATGCGCGAAAAATAAGAAAATTATTTAAACGTAGTTCGAATTAAAGAATGTGGATGAGTAAACTGTTTTTCGCAGGACATTTTAATATTTTATAAAATCAATGTAAAATGCAGGAGTAAAGAACGTTATGGAACGGTTAGCTCAGCATGAAGCTCAGCACGCGATATCTCGGGCAATTTTGGTCGCACGAGGTTGAGAAAAAAAGCATTATGCTCGAAATTTCATGCTCTTCACGCTCGCAAACGTCCTCACAGTTCTGAATCTTCCTCTCTCACCCGTATAAATGAAACAACATTAAAAAACGGCCGAAGTTTTTTTCTATTACCGAATTTCGCATCGAAGAGGCAAATCAACGTACCCTGAACGACCGTAGGGAACAACAGTCGATAATTTCGTGTCGATTGGGCAATTAACTTTGATAACGCCTCTATTATTACTGGAGCATACTCCGAGCCAAGAATACGAGGCATTGTGTATACGCGAGGAAACGAGCCTGCCAAGATTATCGCAATCCTTTGACAAGTTGATTGGAGTTCTAGGGTGGAAAACTCGTACACAACGGGGCAACAAGAGTCGCGCGAGCGAGCTCCAGTCAGGAAGCTTTCACACGGAGCGGCACTTTCGTGTGCAAACTTCTCCCGAAGAGGAGTATAACTAACTTTGAACGCAACGAGCTTCGAGACTAAGAACGAGAGGGGGGAGTAAGCGGGGAGGGGGGGAGCGCACTTGCACGTCGAGCTGCATAAGGGAATATTGTCGGTGACGATAATGTGTCCCGATAAAAGGTCGGAGGAAAAATCGAAAAATCGTACATTTTTGAAAAACAACCGGAAGTGGTTGGGACTCTAACGAGAAGAACGAGTTTTGCGAAAATATTGTGGGGAAACAAAAGAAAACAGCTGGGCACAGTCACACTTGAAAATTTCGAGTACCAACGACAAGAAAAACTTAAAGAGGTGGGGGGGGGGGGGCAATTGATGGCGAGAAAGACGCAGAAGAATGAGCCGGGAAATGGCAACGGAGGATGAAGGAGACGACTCGGGATAAGAACTGGGCTCTCGTTAAACTTCGCTCGTAAAAGATAATGGAATATGTTTTTTCAAGATTTAACGGTGTGTACATATCGAATTACACGATTCTCTTCCGGTATCCGGAAAATCGGTTTGTTTTCCAAAAATACTTGTATCCGTAATTGTAGTTCGCACATATTTGCGTTATTGGAAATTTTGATAAATTACGTTTGTATTGTCCTATTTTATTCTTACGTGGATATTTTTTGTTCGTTATTTTGATTATTTGTCACACGATATTTATATCGCTTTCTTATTATTGCATATAATTATATGCCCAACAAAATTTTTGTATTAGATAGTCGAGACGAAAATATTTTAGACAATAAATAATAAAAATAAAAAATATATAATGCATAAAAGATAACAAAAATTGTCAAAAATCATTAGGAATAAATAAAGTTTGCGAATATATATGAAATTGTAGCATTTATTTTTTTGCTAATTTTAATTATGCATTATCAAGCATATATATTTTACTTTTCCTATTTATTTCTCATTATGTATTTTATTTTTATTTTCTCTGATACATTTATTCTTTTTTCCCTAGATACACGTACGAATTTTGAACAAAGTGTTTGTTTTTTCAATCGTTTTTTTTTCCCGTGCCAGCAGAGAATCGTGCAAGTCGAATTGAGTGAAGCAAACAGGGAAATTTATTGTTCGAAAAAGTTGGCTCGTTACGCGACGATTTGTCACGAGTACGTTGAGGGACAAGGATGCTGAACGACTCGAGTCTCCTCGAAAGTACAGTCGTACAAAAAAAAAAAAGAGAGATAGAAACAAATGTTGTCGAGTAGGTAGGGCGAACGTAGAATAATAATAATAATAATTGCACCGATGAACAATGCTTGACAAACTTCCTCGAGAACTGGCAAAAATTGAATAATAAAAATATTATTACTGAATTCAATAATAAAAATAAAATTTAATAATTACAATAATAATAATCATAATAACGTGCATATGCATCAAAAATCAAACGTCTAAGTGGCTTAAAAATCCCCAATGCGAATTTCAAATAATAATATGACAATAAATAAGAAATTACGAATATTAACAAAAGTTTATTTCCTTTTCACGCTAATAAGTGTTGAAATAAATAATAGAAAATCTAAATAATATTTCAATAGTATACCAATATTGCAACAATAATTATCGAGTGATGGATAAATATTGGATGAAAAAAAAAATAGAAAAAAAAATAAAGAAAAATAAAAAGATGAAAGAAAATTGATAAATCTTGGTGGAGAGGGTAGAAGTAATCGAGAAACGTTGGTCCATGAACGAGAAATACGATATTCCATTCAGGATGCATACTCACAAATTTCACCCCCATTCTGTATGAACCCCACATACGTCGCGACCCTTTTGCCCACACGTATACCCGCCCACGCACACGTTCGTCGGTATTTTTTCGCCTATCGATCAGGTCTGTCGATTTGCCTCGTGGGCGAATCACATTTAACACTCGGACGTTGTTCTCGCGCGCGTCACATCGGATTCTCATCCCGAACGCGGTACGCGGAATAGCTCAACGACGTATATATATCTACACGAGCATACGAGCGCCGGTATAGGGAATTTCGTGCTCCCGGAAGTTCCTGTTTCCGTTATTTTCGAAAAACACTCCGATTAATTTTTTTCTCCTTTTTTTTGGTTCCAACAATGTACCGAAAGTAACCATAATGACGTAATAATAAGAACCAAAAATAACGTTCACGACTAAATATTTATTGTGTATTTTATTTTGTAAATTAAAAAAACAATTTTTTATTTTCACGAAAGGTAAACAGAAAATGTTAACAATGCACTGTAGATTGTTAATTATTTAATAAATAATAAGGAAACACGATTAAAAATATATAAGGGACGCAAATAATAAAAATAATAATAAAGAGAAGGGAAAGCAAGAAATAGAGCAAAAATGATGAACATCGTGATTAAAACTTCTAGGTTAAGACTTTTGCGTTTTTTTTTGCATTGATGATAATTTGAGTTAAGATTGAAAGTAATGATAATGGTATTACGATAAGAAAATACAGTAGCATGTGTGAGCACGAATTGATTTTATATTTTGTTTTGCTGATAATTGCTGGCTTGATAATTAATTGAAAATTGCAAATAATGTAATGAACAATATGGGAACATTATCGAGAAAGCAGAATATGGAAAGCTCACAATAATAATAATAACAATAATAATAAAAATAATACTATGTATTAGTGTGTATATAAATATTGCAATAATAATAATCAACTCAATAATAAATGTAGGGCAAAAAAAGAAATTACTATCTTGCAAATTATTGCAAGTTAAGAATTTCTTTTGTTTTTGCATAATTGAATTATGTAATTTAATTTCAATGATTTCATTGTAATGAAATAAAATCAAATTAGATAAAATAACGTAAATAAAATGAAATAAAATTTTAATAAAATTATTTAATCTTTTAATAATGAAATTACTTATAATTAATCATTAAATGAAAAATAATAATAAAATAATTGGTATAAAATAACGATAAAAAGAGGATTGAGTTCGAAACTTGTTTGGAGGGACAGAACTCCCCATACAGACGCAAGTAAATATAGTACGAGATAATACATCGGGAGTGGAGTACTATTCGAGGAGGGTGGAGACACGTACGGATGTTGAGGCTATATCGAGGCCTCCGTACCTTGATGGAGGCCCGAAGGACGAATTGGGATTCCAGAAGTGGGTAGACCCGATCGGGACATAGCCGGTGAACCGCCCGGATGATGATGCGTTCCAATGTTCGAGGCGATAGGGCCAGTTGGACCGAGAGGATTGACAAAGCCGTGGCTAGGACTGGAGTGTTGAATCGAGCGGCTTGGTTGTACCATACCGGGTAAAGGAATACCGCGTGGTATTTGAATCTCGTGGGAGTGAAGGTTGGTGCCGGAAGTTCCGGCCTGATGAGGATGATGATGATGATGATGATGATGGTGACCACCGGGTGCTGATAAAGTTGGGCTTTCACCACCGCTACCAACACTACCACCACTGGATGAACGTCGATTCTGGGACATTATTCAAGAGCACACGTGTCCACAATTGGAACGATCTTCGGTCCTTTTGGAACTTCCTGATCAGGGTTTGGTCTTGGAGAGATTTCAATCGTTCCTCCGGGGAACGATGAAACTTTGCCGGAAATCGGACATCAGAAGAACCGGATGTCCGGTCCCATTCGTTGGAAGTTCCGGCTCTCAATTGTCTTGGCACTTTGGTGGAGAATCCCGTTGATACCGGCGAGTTTTAGCTGATAAGAGAAACTCTCAATCTCTCTGTCTCTATCTTTCTCTTGGGACTCGCACGATGTCCTGTTGCTCGTATGATAATCCCCAGAATCCTTGACTTCAGTGTCCTCGAGAATAGGCCACTCGAGGAGACACTCGATGAGGGGCTAGATTAGCGAGGGGTCGTTTCAAGCCTTGCCTGGTATTCCCAACGCGTGGAGACACCGACCGGATGTTCTCGTCGGCACGTACCACTCCGTATTTATCACGAAACAAAACCTCGTGCAAACACGCGCGATGATCACCAGGATTCCATGGAATTCGATGTACGCTAAGATACGACAGGAATCAGAGAGTACTTGAGGTAGATTGGTGATCTAATCCGATTGTAGGCCACGAATAACGTTTTCCGATCAGCGATTAGGACAGCGCCGAGATCGATGACAGGTTGCGTCAAGGCTTTCTCTTTCCGGTACAAATCCAACAGCGAATCAAGTATTCAACGCTCGAAAGAGAATTTTCGAATAGGATCAGATCATAAGTGTCATCATCAAGCTCGGCGAGATCAATGTTTGGATCGATTCCGATCCTTCAATTCGTTTGGAAATTAGGCTGATTAAGTCGTCATCAAGAATTGGATGAACAGTTTTCCAATCAGCGAAACGACCGGTTGTTGATCAAGACTTTATCCAGTTGATGGCAAATCCGACCAGGATCAAATCAGTATCATTATCAATCTCGGATTACCGGTATCAACGTCTAGATCGAATTGGACCCTTGGAGTTCTTTTGAGCTACGTGTCAGTATCCATCAGAAATTGGATCAACAGTTCTCAATCCAGATTGGCTCGTTGGAAGGACGCAGGCACGTGTTCGCGATTGAAGGACGGGAACCAGGGTACTTTGAATGAAAGGAAGCATTCAGGTGCCCCCTTGATCAGCCGTCATCCCAATGGCGTTCAAAACGTGTTAGCCAAGGAGTTTCCTCGGTCCGAAAACTTGACGTCTGGCGATGACACTTCGAAGGGTCAAACAGTATTGAATTGTGCAGCAAATATTGTACCGAAGTACGTGAACGTTGTCGAAGTTCGATGATGGCGCGAGGGTGAATCGTGTACGCCTCGTTAACCAGCACTTCGAGGAACAATACGAGATTATCACGGTTGGATTCTCAGCTTGTACAAAACGGCGCCAAGATTAACCGACAGCACACCAGGATCAAACACACACACGCACTATCCAAACGTGTAAATCGTAAAAAACTTTCCAAGAAACTTCCAGGAATAAAAAAAAAACCAATCCTCAATTTTCAAAAAATCCGATCAAAAAAGATGGTCGATTCGATTGTACGTATAGATATGTAAGTGTATTCATAAAAATCCAGTCAGCGATCAAAGTGATCAATGGTCCATCGTTAAATCGAAAATTCCCTATCCGAAATGTCCCCATTGATAATTATTCGATCACGAATTTTCGTTCATGATCGATTCCTCGATCCTAAACCTGGGAGATCGTAGAAAAGTGATGCTCACTGGGCTTCCTGGAGGAGTTTTTGGGGGAATCGCGTTGCGCGACAGGGAGCGGCCGTGCGAACACTGTGGAACTCGGGCCGGCACCTTCGACACCAAGAGGGGTTGGAGCCGCCATCGGCGCACCCTCGCTTCTGCCCCCCACCCCACCGCAACCAACCTCAACCCCCTCGACCACCCTCTCAGCCACTATCCACCGCCGTACACACGCTTAAATATTCTCAACCCCATACACGTTCATCCAACCCCATTTCCAACCCCCGTCGCGAACAAACTACCCCAACCTCCAACCAACCCTCCAACCAACCTCCAACCAACCCTCCCACCTTTCCATTCCCCATTGAGGGCTCGTGGAGGGGTCCCTATCAAGGTGTGTACTCCGCGTATCATCTCTCCAACAATGTACGTCACATTTCTCTCCTGTGTGCGCATCGCCCATCCACATATGTGTGCCCTCGCGTTTACAACCCTCTCAAGCCCAGGCTGCAACACCAGGTAGTGGATTCGCGTTGTACGAGCGTGTCGCTTCTGGGGTTCTACCCTACTACAACCCTTCTAGCCCCCGACCTCCTACTCCATACCACCAACCCAAAATGTATATACACACACCGGACTCCAAGTGCGGCTGTCATGCGAAATACCACGGAACTCCGATCTGCCACTGCCGGTACTGCTTATACCTATTTCCGTACTGTGCACTCCCCCCCCCCCAACCGCCGCACCTCGTGGAACTGCCCTACGGTTCATCGGTTACCAAACGATCTGGGTCTATGACCCTTTTACTCTTGTTGCTTTTTTTTTTTCGAGAAAATAAAATAATGAGGACGATAGCAAAAGTAAAGTCCAACCCCCAATGCCTAGATGACTGTAAGCATTGGGTTTGTGGTCTTTATTTTTATATCACGCTTTCTGTTTTTTTTATGAAAAATCGTCGATGCAAATTCGGGAGTATTGTATATTTAGTTTTTTTTTAATTTGATTGATATTTTATGAGTTTTGTTGTTCGTTCAGTTTGAATTCATTTTTTATTAAAGCAATCATGATTTTTGAAAAATTAGAAAGTCTTCGTTCGATTTTAGGAAAAGGATTGCTAATCGTAATCGTGGAAAAATGATTATTATTGAGAAAGCAGTATTTCGTAAAAATGTGAATATTATGTTATTTATTTATCAATATTGTTCGTTCGAAATTATTCGTCACTTGTAGATGGTATTTATTTATTCACATTCATGGAATTATCCATAAACGTATTTTTTATTGTTCATTAAAAAAATGGGATACTGACTTTTAATTAGTTTATTTTATAGAGTAGATTACCAACACGAGTGAATTAAATTATCAATCGATAATTTATTATTCTACTTATTAATGAAAAAAAAATTAGTTACTGCGGTAATTTATTTAACAAGTTTTTACTTTAGCCTGTAACTATTATTCTAATTAATTATTGAATAATTTCACCAATTTATTCATTTAATTAATACCTTTTAATATTAACATTTTTATTATTTTGTTTTTGCCTTTTAAATAATTAATTGATTTGGGAAAGAACGTAATTGCATTTTTTTTTTGCAACTTTCAATCCTTTTTTTATGCTTTTAGCGAGAGCTCGACTCGATCGAATATTTCTTCTCGCAACTCTCAAGGAACGTAACTCGAAGGTGCACGCGTACAAAGCGTTTGTGACGTCTCTGCTCGACGCAAACATTAACGAGAACCTAGCTTTTGGCAAAGAGCTCGAACGCCGCCCTTATCCGTCTGCAGCTAATTACCAACTCCTTCATGATCAAAAGATCTCCATATTTATGTATACACGTGCGCATCTCCCTTGCACCGAGTTCCCCTGTGAATACGCGAAGATCACCCTCTCCACGAGTATCAAAAACTTATCTGACACCTGCATGCCTCTCGTGCCAAAATACAGGTCTTCAACATCGTCAAAGATGCCTATTACTCTCGTCTTTATATGAACAAACCTCGGTTGATAATTAACAAAAATTAGGCACGTGTGAGTTCCAATTAAAAAAAAATATATAAATAAGTAAATGTATAATATAATTTCGTACGTAATGATCCACATTATTTAAATTCAATAATTAATTTAAAGAAAATAAATTATTGATCTGTAAATTCTTACTAAATAATACATAATAAATTATTTTAGTAAATCAAATATTATTATTAATACAATAAATAATGAACAAGACCGACGCTGGTGGCTGGGCGGTCGGAGTGCGGCTCGGGCGATCACTGAGGTTAAGCAGCATCGAGAGAGGCTGATACTTGGTGCGGTGACCGTTTAGCCGTGCTCTGGCTGGCGCAGTGACCAGTGAGCGGGAGGCCGTTTTTTCTGAGACTTTGATGTAGATACTTCAATACAAAGTGTGTACACCAAAGGATCAGGCAAATACAGGGCCGTCT
>JAPYZJ010005418.1:0-11609 GCA_030522765.1 Ophioninae sp. B BG-2022a
AAATGTAAAAAATGCTTATTTGATTTCCTAGACTTCATATTTATTTTTTTAGAATATTTTGAATCTTAAGTGCGTACTCCTAGACCAGATTACCCTATTTAGTAAAACCGTATTTTAAGGAACTAGAATAACTTAAAATAAATATTAAGCAATCATAGAATGAATTCGATATTTTGGAGGGTTCGAAAAAGTTCAGAATATCTGACTGTTTCAGCAATATAACAATTGTACGAAAATTAAAAAATCTAGGTTTAATTAAATCACTTATTTGTTATTCACTATTCTTAATTTTTTTCATTCGCGGTCTTTATACAATAGAAAAAGAAAATCTGAACTTATGAAAGTTTTATGATCCTGAGAGTCTATTTCTCATTTTTTCTTCTAGATGAGAAAGCATCTCCACAATTCAGCCAAGCAGCGATTTATTCGAATAATAAAAACTCCATTGTTTACCAACGTATTCCAATTTAAAAAATAGCTGACCTTCGCCAATATTGCGTATAAAAGGCATGCAAAATTCTGGTTTCGTTACCTCAATATCTTCACGAAAATAAATTATTGAACGTTGACATGTTTTTCTTTTAAGATGGATGACCTCGAGTAGCTCTAATCAATTTCGTAATGAATGTAGCGTTAAATAATGGATTCAATATATTCATTCGAATCTCCTCCCCCCTCCCCTGTCATTTCTTTTCATTGTCGCCCCGAAACGCGGCCATTGTTGTTCTTCATCCCCCGGCATTATTGCCTCGATACCTGTGCCGGATATTGCGGCCCTGCCTGATACTTCACCATCCAAGGCCAGAACCGCTGAGACAGAAAATAGAAAGCCACCGAATCGATGAAAAAAAAAATTAACGCTCAAACGATACAGTCACGTGGCTAAGAGCTGTCGAACAAAGTTCTCCAATTTAGCATGCATCGCATGAAGGTAGCAAACACAGAAACGTGATCAATTTCTCCATTGATTGCGCCACTTTTGCTCCGAACTTCCGTTCAGCTGGAGGAACTTTTCCGAAAGATCAATCACCGGCTCGTCCGCTCCGAGATTTTCCATCGAGAAGTCACGTCAGGCCAAACATTAGATAAGAGTCGAAAGAGAAACAAAAGTCAAGATCGCAACGACTGGGATTTAATTCCAACGTTGCGTAGGATGTAATAATAAGTTTTACAGCCACGGTTACGTAACGTTCAACGATAGAGAGCAGGGGGTCTGTTTTCACTCCCAGAGCTCTTTACTTTCCATCTTCGCAGCTACTAAGATGAGCTTTTTCCTCAAAATTTCCTCTACAACGATGATCCACGATATCGGAAGTAACGCTGATAATGCAAAGTTTTCCCAGGCTGCCTAACTTCCATTTCAGTTGCACCTCGATATTTCACACAAAACGTTCGCTTTCCAACACTTCAAGCTTTAGAAAAGATCGGTTCTGTTTTCAGAAAGATTTTTCTACTGGCGGTTTTACTTTTGTTTATTTTTCGCTCCTTAGCCCGAACTCTTGGCAATTGCAGGAATGATGGCTCGACCGCGAGAGAACAAAGCGCCTGTAGCCACCTGGCGGAGATCCGGCGAACTAAACTTGTTCGATCTGGCAATTTCTTTCGAATGAGGTGAAAGACTGAATACACTAGGATATAAAAATATGACCTACGTAAAATCTCGAAAATTCTAGATTTTTAGAATTTCGTAGAAATTTCCTAAAAGTTGCTTTCCCTCTGGCGAACAAAATGATTCCGAAAAATGTTTGGGATGCTGCAAAACTTACATATTCCGTTTTCTTAATGGAAATTGATTTTTATGATAAATATGCTAATAAAGAAGTATAAATAAATCAAATAATAAATAGAAATATAAAAAATAGAAATAGAACGAAATATATAAAAATATTGTCTTTTCTCACCAAAATGGAATGCAAAACGGTGCATTTCTTGAAAAGTAGTTACAATGATCACAAGAGAATCTTATGATATGTCTACAAATCAATAAATATAAACAAATACTAAATACGACCTCAATAGAAATCAATTGTCCAGGAATCCACTTTTTGGTGCCAAAAAGGATCTCAAAAAGTTGAATCTAGCTAAAGAAAGTTACGAAACAATTTCAAAAATAAAAAAAAACTCAAAAACGTTGGATTATCTGCTCCAACTCCGCCAAAGTGCTTTTCGATATTTACAGAACACCCCGTACATTTTTGGAGCGTGCGAAGCTTTTTCTCGTTGTACCGATGCTCCCAGGAGGTTCTCCATTAATCAAGGCACAAAACGAGTGAGCAGGAAAAGGTTACAAATAAAAATAAAAATAAAAAAAATTCGAACCTCGCAACCGGAGTTTGTGCACTCTGCTGACTGTGCGACCACATTCTGCTTTCGGCCGAACGCGATCCACACAGATATATAGGAGGTTACAGGGCGAAAAAAAAAGCGTTGCTCCAAAAGTTTGACCAACGAGAATAAGTCATTCGTTAAACCGCGTCGACTGGCCGAGGCCGCTCTGGCGACGCTTTTACGCGGTGGCGAAGAGACCAGAACAGCCGAGAAAGAGAGGGTGGAAGGCATCACTGAAAGTATTCCGGACTTTTCCAAAATCTTCCGGTACTTTTGGGATGTCGATGTTCTTTTTTTGGTTTTTCAGCTGTCGAAATAACGCCTCGAGCTTCGAGGATCCTGGAGTAGGATCCTGTAGTCTCCAGGATTTCAACCCTTTTACTGCATAGACCGATTGCACAAAGGGCAGAACCCCTGCTCGTTAAATCACTCGGGATATGGGATTTGTTCGCCCGAAGTCGATGTGGCCAAAACCCAAATAATCTTGATGCGATTTGCCGCACTACGACACACTCTAAATTCTAAATTTCTATGGAATTCCGTTACCGGTCATTACGATAAAGCACATGTTTAAGATGTACCACGTTCATTATTGTTGAAATATCACCAACTCTACCAAACCCAAACAAATTCACACCCGAAATAATCCAAACTCAAACTCAGATATACCCAGATCTGAAAAGTGCAAGCCAACCCAAACAAACTCAGTCGAAAATCTCGATCAATCAAAATTCAAGAAACTCAGGAGACCCAAAGAAACCCAAAGGACCAATAAATCCAAACCCAGAAACCAAAACAAATCCAAAAACCCAAAAAACTTCATAAATCCACAAACCCAACAAATCCAAACCCAAACAAATTCAAACCCGACTAAAGCGAACCCTAAACCAATATCCCCAAACGCAGAAACGCAATCCCAAAAATACTAAACCAAACCTGGGTTTGGGTTTAGTAAACGTAAACCCAAACGCAAAAAAACGGGAACCCAAAAAGCCCAAACCAAAGCCAACACTCAGGTCAGACAGACCCCAACGTCTCATCCGAAATTCTCAACAATCGTCTGTAAAGAAAATCTATTCGGAAAGCGATTTTGAATCACTGAAAGCCTGGAACGAGCCGGTACACTCGGATGGAACCAATGTTGAAGGTCCGTCCAAAGATTTAGAACATCTCGTAAATCGATCCCATATGTCTGTTCACGAAGTATCAGCGGGGCGGAAACATTCAGATCTCATCTTCGTTGCATGCACTCTGAAAAATTCCACTTGTACGGAGACGCGTAGACCTGTAATGTCACCATGTGGTCATATGCACGCTGGCGTACAATACAGCAAATTTCTTGGATCCTTGGAGACGGAAATGGGGAAGAAACGAAAGGGCGAAGGGTTGAAAGTGCGCGCGGAAGTACGCGTGGCCAATACCCCTTATAAAATGCACATACTCGTGGGCGACATTACACGATATTGCTTCGAATACATTTCGCGAAGGAAAATGGTTACGAGGAACTCGTACATACGTTATCTCCATTCACGTACGTACAGCCATACAAAGACGGTATCAACGATTGTTTCCGACGAATAAAAAGTTAAGGGAAGAAATAAGGATATCAGGTGGAGACAGAGACCGAAATCGTAAGAGGGATGAAGGAATTCGATATATGCCAGGGAGAGAGGAATGAAAGAGCCAATAGCAAAGAAGAACGAATAATCCAAATTTATGCGAATCGGAAATTGAAATTATACCCTGAGAAGAATGAAGGATTTTTTCCTCCTTGCGATCTGTGATGCTACCAAAGATTTTCAATAATGAAAATTGGTTAATATCGAAAAATTAGAAGAGCACGTTTGGTTGTCTTTTCTGATGTTTGTACAGTTTCGACTTATTTTTATTTTTCGAAATTAATGTTTATTATTTGAAATGTTAAAAATACATTAAAACAATATGATGAAATATATAGCAATATATCTATCCGGTGTTTTATTTATATTTTCATTTTTTGCTTTCGATTTATTTAATCAATGAACAAAATATTTTGGATAAATTGTTTTCTTAATATTGTCATGTCTTTGTTATCATTATTATTTGGAATCATGTGAAAAAAGACGAAATTATAAATGAAAAGAAGAAAAGGAATGTCAGTTATTTTTTGTATATTTTTTAATTCCTCGATATGTTGAATTATTTTGTATAACCACTATTTGTTTTATTAAATATCGTTGAAAACTACTTCAAGCTATGAAACAAATAAATTATTCAATACAAAAGAATTTTTTTATATTTCTGTTTCCTAATTTTTATTATTCAAATAATTCCACAAAATTGTAAGTTATTTTCATACCTTGAATGTGTTAGAAAGAATGGTGAAAATTGAAAAAAAAATTCCAGCAAAATACAATATTTTAAAAGTCGAGATACTATCAAGCCGGATGTAAATATCGATAAATAATTATAAATAACTCCGGGAGTAAAAAAGTTCCTAATTTAGAGGCTCTGAAAAAACTCTTTAGTTTCTTGAGAACCGAGCAATGCATTTTTTTCGAGAATAAGACGTTGTCGAATTCATTTCAAGAAAAATGCACTCTGTGGTTATTTTTATTGTTGCTAAAGTAAAAACGATTTCGACGTCCAGGTCAGGGATTCTATGCAATTACAATTTTGCAGGCTCTTGTACATTTTTACTCGAATCCAGTTCACAACGAGACAGGACATACGCACACAGGCATATTGAATTTATTTTTACTTATTTACTCTCGCTCGGAGAGTCCCCAGAGACATCGAGAAATGTCATTTCTCGATTTCAAGGAAAGAGACTTGGGAAACGACATGAAGAGACCGAGAGATCGACGTAAAACCCATTCGCCACGTTTTATGGTGTATCCGGTGCAAGATCAGGATTCTAAATGTGATATTCATTCGCTTACTTTCTCGTTGTCACCTGCTGAATAGAAGACTCTCGCACTGGACATTTTTTCATCTTCTCAAGGTTCTGCATCACGTGGATTTTTTAATAATTATTTTATGGTTCTGAAAATATTTTTTGTTATTTCTTTGACATTTGGAAACTTTTTTTGTAGTCTAAAGTATAACTTAAAATTTTGTATTTAACTCTCAACAAAGATTATTTTAAGACATATTTAAAATTCAAGCTGAATGTTCATTCATACACTCGTTAATAATAAATAATGAATATTCTTTTAATCGAAAATTAAGACTTTTCTACGGATCACAATTTTTTTTATTTTATTCAAGAGCAGTAAACAGGCTTGATATTTTTATAATAATTAATTAACATTAAAAAAACAATTTTATAAATTACTTCGATATTTCAAATATGGTTTCTGGCAAATACTATGAAATTTTAAAAAGATATTTTCTTTAACCTGATGAGAAGCTAATGTTTCAATATTTAATTTTCAATTATCCCGATGTTTACGTAATAAATAAACGAAATTGGAATATTCATTCACACGTTAATAATAAATGATCAAAATTCGATTTTTGGATGAAACGAAATTGTCGATACGGTGCGACATTTCTTTATTTACTAGATTTCAAAAAAAATACATTTTAAAAATGACCCAAGGCCACTTTTTGATAGCATATAAGGTTTTGAATTTGATTCATAATAACTCCATTGTTCATCACTATTTCTCGATGAAAAAAAAAACCGAAATTTCGAAAGACTGTGTATTAACTGTCCAAAAAATCCCGATGTCGGCGAATCAATATTCCCATAAAAAAAAATATATTCACGATTGACCTGTTTGGACATTTTTTGGTAATTAATTTTGTATTTACCGAGCTTTAATAACGACAAAACTGAAGGGAATCAATAATAAACAAAGTTACGTTTGTCCATCAACACTGTACAAGCCTGAAAGTTCCTACCCTTTCAGGTGTTCTAGTATCCAGTTCTCGATCAATATTCCACCAGGCTTCTCTTCATCGGTCGTCAATGCATCAGCTACAGTGCACGATTAATTAAACGCAGTTGGAAACTTACGACGTGCATTAATCTGAAATTTAACGCGTACGTAAATATTCAAGTACCGCCATCATCGTGGCTCGCCATCAATAAAAATTCTCCGTCGCATTCTCGATCGGAAATGCGGCATAAAATTGAATGAAAGGGTTCGCAAACGTTGGATACATCAAGGAAATCCACTGGGAAAATTCAGAGACCGGAAACGTTTCATCGGCTCGCTCTTTTATAAAACTTTAATTTCTCGCAACCCGCTTAATGGCCGTGACTTTCGCGGTCATTATTGAACACAAAGGAAATATGAAACTTTATGACACCGGGAAAGAGAGGTAGAAAAAGTTACGAGTGAAAACTTGCAAATTGCTTGCCCGAGATTTCCACACAATATTACGAAGCTCCCATTGTGAGAAAAGCTCAAATTGAAAAAGTTATTTCCTCGCGGAAGGGGTTTTAAACGTTGTACAACATTTCGAGGAATTACCACGTTACTTCCTCCTATTTGTTTCTCCCAAAAACGCCACGGCTGTAGAATTTTACGGAAGAACATTTACAAAAATGAAAAATTTCCATTTGGAATTTTCAAAATATCGATTACTGAAATTAAGGTATTACTGAATGGATAACAAACGGGTATTTCTAAATAGATAACAAAAATCGCAAAAATTCTCAAATGCTTGACGAATCATAGTCCTTCATAGAATAAAAATAGATTAATTATTTTAGAATTTTTTACTTAATAATTTAGTAATTGTAAACACATGAATTTAGCGCGAAAATATTACGTCATCAAGATTTGGGACGAAGCGATTTTTAAGCTTTGAAATATAGTAAATGATTCATTTTAACGATACATTAATAATGAGATAATCTGAACGTATTAATTAAATTTAGAAAAATGTATTCTCTTTTTGTTGAACAGTTGAAAAATATGTACAATCACTTATAAAACTTCAGTCAATCATGTGCCAATATCGCCGAATTTCACTTCGATTATCATTGAAAGTCGAAAAATAAAATTTTTAAGTGTTAACTTATCATTTAAGTATCATCTGAGAAAAATAATATTATAAATTGATAAATGTGTACAACATGAGCTAAACTTGTAAAACTACGGTTCCTTCATTCTGGACAATTTTTTTGCACGACGATTCATCCAGTAATGCTTTGAGGGCTGATGTTACTGTGAAAATGAAAAAAAAAAGTTTGTTGCTCGTGGTGACTGAAATTGAAGAGGAAGAGCCAATGTGTGGTGCGAGGATTACAGATTAAAGGTACACTTGCCATTGCAACGATAGAACTGCTGGTAAAATTCATAACATTAAATTTCAAACATCTTCTACGAAAAACGAGAAAAATACAAACATTTTATTTATTAGAACAGAATGTAAAAACGTTCGCCAAATCTTCACCTACATAAAGTATTTAAGAAAAAAACTCGTTTTTTTCAGAATACGGTTCTTTACTGTACTATTTATGACTGCTTCAATTATTAGCCTTTTTTCATAACAATTATTACCGAGTTTTATCAATATACATACAAATAAATAACCCAACGATTTTTCAATATTCACACCCACGGCAACTAATTTCCTGAACGAACCTTCATTTTCTCGTGAGTAGCCCAGCTCCTTAATTAAACTCGAAATAAAGAAGTTTAATAACAGAAATAAATTTGCAACTTCCAATTAAAGAAATTAATGTAAAGAGCTCCATTAAAAAAAAACATACCTATCACATAAAAACAAACTGGTAATACCAATTTTGTCGATCGTAACAAGAGATCGATAAATCCCCTAACTTTGGACGTCCCCAATGGCATACGTAGCAAAAAAAAAAAACAAAAAAAAAAGAAAGAAAGAAACAACAGGCTAAACTGTATATATCGTTTGGTGATTCGTCGCGATTTTGGACAGGCCAGTATTTATCGTAATTTAACGGGAGTCTGGGACGAGAATATTGTTCGGTCGGTGGACGCTCCGAGGGGAGGGGGCAATTAAATGTTCTACTCCGTTGCTTTTGTAGCACGTAATTACGCAATATCGTTGTATAATTACCCGGGGTAAAATGTGTCCGGGCGAAGCTCACCTACTACCACTGCAACGTTGATCCAACGATTCGGGGTGCATACACGACCCCATGTACTCCCCGCTTTGCCAACGCGCCGGGAAACCCATAAATTTGTGGCTTTACATTGCTATCCGTGTTTTCGTCGGCTATCGCTCTCCCACACATTTCCCGAATATTCCACGTCTCTCTCTCTTTCCTCTCGACTCTCGTTTTCTCTGTCAATCTCTTCCTGGCGTTTCTCTATCGGCCCTGAATTATTTTTCTCTCTCTCTCTCTCTCTCTCTCTTTAGCTCTCCTTCGTTTTTCCTCACTTTTTTCCCAGCCTTTTTCTTTCAACCTCTACACTGTCGAATTTCCTCTTTCTTTTCTCTTTCACCCCCTCAGTCTCTCATTTTCTTTCCCCTTTACACCCTCGCCCCCATTTTCTCTCCCCTTTCGCTTTTACCGGTTTACCCTTTCATTCCCCTTTTCCCTTTTCCCTTTTCCCTTTTCCCCCTCAATCTTTCATTTTTACTGCCTTTCTTCTCTCACCCCTTCGATCTCTCATTTTCGATCTCACCCTCGATCTCACCGTCCCATTTTCTTTCTCCCTTTATTTCTCCACCCTTCCATTTTCTCTCCTTTTTCGCTTTCATCCCCTCAATCTCTCATTTTCTCTTCCTTTCGTCCTGGTACTCCTAGCCCTTTCGGATTCTCCTCTCTTTAACCCTCTTACCCCCGCAATTTCTTACCCCTTTTTTTCTGACCTTTTTCTTTCCTTCTTACCTTCTTGCTTCCTCTCCCCCTTCCCTTTAAAATTGAAAGAGAGAGAGAGAGAGAGACAAAAAAGAGAAAAAAGGAAAGATAGAGAAAGTAAAAAGAGGAAGTAATGAAAGATCCTCTCTATTTTTATATTTCCTTTTCGCCCTTCCCCTTAAGCTTCATTATTCATCTTTCTTTCCCTCAATTTTCCGCTCTTTCTTTCTATATCTTTCTATTCTTTTATTATCGCTCCCTCTTTCCCCTCTTTTCTCCCAGCCTTCCATTTTTCTTCTTTCAGCTCCTCTTTCTCTTTCATCCCTTAAATGCCTCCCCTTTCAACCCTTCATTATCTCTGACTTTCCCTCTCGCCTTTTCACTTTTTTCTCCCTCTCGCCCTTTTATTAATGATTTTTCGTGCAACTTATCATCGATATCCATCGCTTTTGCTATTGGCCAATAAATCGAGCACGTGAGACAACATTCGATGTGTCACTCATTTGTCAACGGAAACATTTAATTGGAGCTTTCATGTGGTATAGTATTATCTACTAATTATATTCCCGCAGGGATAATAATCGGCTTTGTAGATAAATACAAACAGACAGGTACAGCTTTACATAATGAAAAAAAAAACGCATAACATATTCGTCATTATTTAATCCCGATGAGAACGTCCCCAATATACGGGGTCCCAATTTTAACGGACTCGTCGGGCAACCTCGTTAACGTCATGCATTAATTAAAAACCAAAAAGCAATCCATTTGTACACCATTTTCTTTTTTGCTCAAATATTAAAAATGTACTTTTGAATATTGACGTTAATTCAATAAATATATGTATATATATAGAAATTTAATCAAAAATTTTTATTGTCGTCTTCACTTGACAAACGTTTCATTGGGATGTTTCGAAAAAATTATAAGTCATTAAAATTAATCAATATGAGACGTATTTCGAATCTCCAATGGAAATTACGAAAGTGAGGATTTTTACACAGATTTACTCACGGGTCGATAAATATTGTGTACCAGAGTTGCAGTTCGAAAAAAAAACATTTCATTAAATATTTATTCCCAAACGTGTATATGTTAGACGTATACTCTTGTTTGAAAATAAAATCACCCTTTTTTCCATCTTAGCCGTAACACTTATATGCAAAACATTTTTATTGTAATGCTTTACCCAAATAAGCGCAAACGAATCGATAGCGCAATCATTTATTAATTTACTTCAGCCAGCTAGTAATTGAATTTAATTAATGACATTGATATATTGAAAGTATAAATAAATTAACAATAATCTACATTACAACCATAGTTAGAATTGTAAAGCCACAAAATCCTCATTTCTTTACTGTTTTTTTCTACCTCAATGTCAATTCGAACTCGAATGAAAATTTTGTTCCTTTGAGCCCTTTCAACCTCACGATTATACCACTTTTGACAGTCTGTCAGTGAACGCTTTCAAGATGTTATCAATAGAGTGGAATACGCCATTGGATACCATCAACGTTGCTTTTGTGTTTGCCTGATTCGTTGATTGAACGAGTCTGTCGAAACCTTCGATAAACCTCATACCTCTGTCCTTCAGCCCTTTTCATCAGACATCACTGGTATGTTGATGAAAAACAATAATTGACAGGGGATGAATACTCGCATGCACTTGACGTGACTTTAAACAAAATTTATTTACTTTTTGCTTTGAGGGATAAAGGGACGAAGGGGTGATTTTAAACGTGCGTCACTCTCACTCGACGTTATATCCGGTTTGACTGGATTACCACTCCGAAATACTAATTAATATCATCGAGACGAATGTGCACTTGACGGATCGTAGAGGACGTTTAGGGACCTCTGAAGTACACGTATTGACGCAGTGTAGGGTAGCAAGTAGTACGAACCGTTATAATCAGACGAAACGACGAATTCTCGTCATTTGTCCTAACCATTTGTCTCCGAAATTTTCAAGTGCCGAAAAGTCGTTCAAACGACCCGACTTCTTCATTTTTTCCATAGGTTACGTCCAGTTAAAATTTAAAAAAAAATCGAAATAAATATTTTCGTTTTCAAGGGTTCGTACGATACGACTTTTCAAAAGGTTTTTTGAAAGAATTTAGAAGATTACAGGTAGCGCTGGAGAATCAGTCGATTATTTTTCGAAAATCGTTATACAAAATATCTCAGTAACAACTGAACCGAACGGATTCAAATTTCATAGACATTTCTTGTAATATTTATTCTATGGCGAAGTTTAAGATCCACTTAGCACGAGTCAATTTCATAGAGAGAAAAACAAAACTTAATATTTAAAAAGCCGAAGTAGGGTAACCTGGTCTAGGAGTACGCATCTGATAAGAGTACGCATCACCAAAAGCTGTGAAGTTTTTGACGATGCATGGCTTACTTCAGTCGTATTTTGATATAACCTGCAATTAGAGTTGCTGGGCGGAAAAAGAATCAAATCCGGCGGAAAACGCAGAAATTACGTAAG